>APFE030611123.1:0-23619 GCA_000404065.3 Pinus taeda | reverse complement strand
TATTGATGGAGTGTATGCAAGTAGTGCTCTTGGAAAAAAAAAAACAGGATCCCTTTCTTAAAGGAAAAGCTTCAAGGGAACCAACACCTCTTGAGTTGGTGCACAGTGATTTAATGACATTTCAAAATCCTCACATTTTAGAGGCCAAGTATGCACTAACCTTTATTCATTATTTCTGACGACACTCTTGGGTATATTTCCTTAAGTACAAGAGTGAAATCTTCACAACCATCAAGACATTTAAAGCTTTCATTGAGAAAAATTCATCCTGGTCCATTAATAATTGGGAGGAATATGTTAATAAGGAATTTCAAAATTTCTACAATCATCCTTCATCAACAATTTTCCCCTACACCCCTCAAAAAAATGGTGTTGCTAAAAGGAATAACTAAACACTCAAAGAGATGGAAAATTACATGATTCAATCCAAGAACATGGCACCTTCCTTCTAGGCCAAAGCAATTAATTTTACCAATTATATTAAAACCAAGATGCCTAATAAAGTAGTTCAACATGTGACTTCATTGGAAGCTTGGAAATAGGAGAAGCTTGATGTCTCTTATTTCATGGTATTTGGTAGTCCCACTTGGGAATTAATTTATATGAAAAGCACAAAGATATGGTAAAAAAAAAAGTCAGGAACTAATATTTTTCGGTTATTGTGAGGACATGAATGCTTATCAAGCTGTAGATCCTACCTCTAAAGAAGTTTTCCTCTGAAGAGATGTTCATTTTGATGAGAAGAGTAATATAGGATCCTCTTCCCCTCCCTACTAGACTTTTGTGATAGTGTTGATGATGCTAGAAATCCATCAACCAAGGGGTCTTCCTGATGAAAAGTCCCAATCAGACTTCGCATTGTTTGGTGTGGGATCCCTTCCGAAAATAAGGCTCGGTTGTCATATGTTCTTAGAAATTTTCCTTGGCACCATTGGTTATGACAAGATAGTAATACACAAGTACTTTTGGATGGACAAGTGAGTATGCTTTGTGGATTTTTCAACAACATAATGTATCAAGGTTCTTCTACCAAAAGGGGAGAAAAGTGATCCTTTAAAAGAAGAGTAATAGTATTGATCTATTAAAGACACACAATAATATACATATGAATGAAACATTGGACAACTAGCGAAATATTTCACACAGAAGAAACGATTGTTAAAACACATATAACACACCTTCAACCAGATAAGTACAAAAGCAACTGAAATAGTTTATTTTCCTCAGTACAGATGAAAACAACATACATCACAAGAATTCAAAGAATAGTCTTACAATATTTATGACATATGCATGAAAGTGTGTTGGCTCAACGATTTTTGAAATTAAGAAAAAATTCCAAGATACATCAGTATAGTGAACACCACCATCCTCAATAGTGGAGCGTTAGAGCAACCACTTTCTCCTCCAAAAGAATTATTTCCTCTCTAATGTCTAGTAGGAGGATCCAAGGTGAAAATTATTTTACATGAACTATCAGGGTATATATATAACAAATGGGGTGATCATTCACCTCCCTTGTGACTCTCAGACTATCCTCACAATTTTTTAACTTCTCTATGACCTTTCAACTCCTTCATGACTTTTCACATTATATACATGGCTCTTCGAGTTCCACTTTACATTAAATTTCATATACATTGAAATTAAATAATCGACAAATGATGTGGCAAATGATGACACATACAAAGACATGACATGAAACTAATGAAATGGAGTGCATGATGATATGGAAGTGTCAATCCACTCTTTTTTGTTGTTATCTTTGTATTCTCTTGAAAGATGGGACATGTTCTTCTCCTTCCTCCTCCATAAGGCTTGAAGATAGGGAGTCTTCAATGAGATATTGATCTCCATATACTGTCGCAATCTGGTGTTCCTTTATCTTTCTTTATGGATCAACTTGTCCTTACAACTACAAAGGTGTCTTCTAGCAGGGTCTCCATCTTCATCTCTTTCATCATCATCCTATCATGACATGAAATGATACTTGCAACTGAAATCCACTCATGAAAAGATGACATTAGTACAAAAAACCCCTAATCTAACATGCTTCATGACAACCATTCACTAAGCTGGAACTGGGTGACAGACTGCAAGACTAGATCAACGATTGCGCAACCTAGAAGGTCAGGGACTAGGACTGAGCCTTGAGACTACGTAGTGTGTAGTTTAGGTAGGTTAGGGCTTGAAAATTGTGCAGTTGTTGGGATCAAGGGGTCAAGATGAAGGCTTGAGGCTTGAGGTTTCCCATTGTGCAGTTTCATAGAGACAAAGGCCAAGGGGTTGCTCAGTTCAAGAGGTTAAGGTTGAGGCTTGTTGCTTGATACTACACAATGTGCAGAGGAGACTGATTAGAGGCATGGGATGTGCAGTTCTAGAGCTCAAGGGTCGCGACTGAGCACTGATAATGTGCAATGTGCAATTCTGGATGGAAAGAACTATGCATTGCATAGTTCCAAGAAGAAAGGTGTGATCCTAAAGGCTGAGACTGATTAATGCATATTTGAGGAAGGTTGAGTGAGATTGGGTTGCTAGGGAATGCACTTTTTTGGATTTGGCTAATTATGGGACAAGTAAGTCCAAAGTGAATAGGGAAAAAACTTAAGCATGATTGTGCACTTAGAATAGCTAAAGAAACAACATTTATTTCTTAGAACACATGAACATTATACTTCCCTCAATGTGACGACATTGTGACAGCTTTCCCGAAGCCCGACACTAAAGGTACACTTTGTGACAACAGTGACGAAACTTATGTGATAGCACTTGAAGCTTTGGGAATGAGTGTGATACGTGTCAACATGATAATAATGACTCATTAACACCAATATTAACCCTTGAAAAAAAAAAAAAAAAAAAAAAAAAAAAACTACATATGTGTGATGTGTGATGCTTTCCATGCTCAAAAGACGATACTCGCAATAGTAAGAGGAAAGTGCAAATGACATTTGCAAAATGCGAACGACATTAAAAGAGACACGTTCCATAATGAAGATAGCATGAAAATGACACTTTAAAGTGAAAACAAGTGAAAATGAAATTTTTAAACATGAAAGTGACACTTGCAAAAGTGAAAGTTGGAAAAACTAACCAAAATAGAAGAAAAATTGCGACCAAAAGTGAGGTATTGTCAATGAGAATGTGCATTGACTATTGACATAGGTTGAGAATTTAATATGAACTAGCATTTGCACCTTATGTTGCAAAGGAAACGCCGTAAGGCATAGAGTGGTGAAGAATAGCATAGAGTGGAGAAGAATAGGGACATGTATAGAGTGGGGAAGAATAGCATAGAGTGGGGAAGGATAGGGACATGTGAATGGACATTGTTGAAAGCAAGGGTGGATGATAATGAGTTACAATTGCAATAGTTAGTTATGTGTATTCTGAAAATGTATTTATTTTAAAGTAGTAGTTGTTGTTGTTGTTGTTTTTTTTTTTGAAATCCCCAAGATGTAATTTTTCCATATGCCACCTATTTATGGTGTTATTAGAAAATACTATTATATTGTAATGGAAGAGGTGAAAGAAAGGATACTACATTGTGAACAACATCATGGTCATCATTCCATATTTGAAAATGCATGAAAAATTGTTGGAGCCGTCATGATAATAATAAAAATTCCAGCATGATTTTGAAAAAATTTAGCTAAATTTTTTGAAAAAGTGGACTATAGTTGTTAAGTTTTAGAATTTTGAGTGCCTTAATTTTGCACAGAAAATCATAGAAATTACAACATGATTTTGAAAAAATCCAGCTAATTTGTTTGAAAATGTCAATTACAGGGGTCAAGCTTCAGTATTTTGGGCACCCAGGCATTCATGATGGATTCTAAATCCATTTCCGCCATCCCAAAACAATTTAAACACTCCCACAGTCAAATTTCGGAATTTGCCGTCCAGACAAAATTGTGACCTCTTTCGATATAAACCATGAGGATATTAAATGTCCTTAAAAACTACAGCACAGAACTTCTAAATCGCCCAAGTCTTCAATTTCATTTGGAAATTCTTTTATGTTTGTACTCCTAAGATCTAATTTTTTTAGGTACTTTTGATATGCTATTTGCAGAGGTAATATTTCAATGTTCTTACAATAGGAAACATATAAACATTCAAGTGTGATGATGTTTCCCAGTGTTTCGCTAGAGACGGTTAAATTATAGCACCAACTCAAATCAAGATATTTAAAACGAATTAAATTACCAAAAGAACCTGGAAGCATCTGCAACTGTAGGGAGTGAGACAGACCTATGTATTTCAGGTTTATTAAATTACTGAAAGAATTTGGAAGCACCTACAAATGAGAAGAGTGAGACAGATCAATGTAATCCAAGGTTATTAAGTACCCAAAGGAATCTGGCAGTGACTTTAGATTTAGGCAACTTGTTAACTCCAATCGTTTCAACAACACCAGATGACAAAATTCATCCAGCAAAGTTTTAAGATTAATCTTATGGAGGAAAATCAGTTCGAGGTGCTTAAGGTGCCCTATTGATTTTGGTAAATTTAAGTTGGCTCATCAATTCTCCATATTCTCCTCTGCCAAAGCTCTCAGCTCTCTCTTTCAATCTCAATTATCATAGATTCACAAACTCAGTTAGCACAGATTCACAGACACATGACATAAACATCCACACATATACACAACACACATTCCAAAAAAGAAAATATAGAAGTACATGGGTAGGTAGTACATGGGAATATGAACGATAGAGAGTCTATTTAAAAACCTTATTTAGAAAACATAAATGTAAATGGCTTTCTTTTTTAAGATACTAATATTTTGGAATCTATTTGCCTCCAACTGTGTGTTTACATTTCTTCCATAATAATCGCTAAATGTGAAGCTTATTATATATGCTTTGTCCTTATCCAAAAAGGATGAGTCAATCTGAGACCATCCATTCAAACACATAACAACAAGGCAAATATGCGTCCTGTCGTGAGCTATATGGGTAACATTCATCAGAGAATCTACCAAGGCTATATGCTAGGCAGACCTTGCACTTTCTCCATAATGTTTTAATTTGGATTGTCGAAAGGCAACTACACAACCTCCCTCAACAATCTAACATCTTAGAATACAAACTCTGCCTGGCATATAACCTTCGGCTAAGACTTCAATTATGCATTCATTTCAAATTTATTTCTTTGCTTTTCACATTTCGAGCACCTTCACTTGTTGCTGCAACTGCTCCAGTAATCCCGCCTCGGCCCACTGCTTAGGACAACCCTTAGCATCAGTGTACTCCAACGACATATAATGTTGGATACCTGGCAGCCCTTCTAACTTGGAGCACCCATGAACATTTAATACCCGAAGCTTTGTCAGTTCGACCAATCCCCGTATGCTCTTTAGCTTCGCACAATCATATGTCTGCAACTCTTCGCTCTCAGAAGTCCGCTTTTTCCAGCTGTAGGGGGTTCCATTGTCTATAAAGGTCTGTGATTAGAACTTACAGCCAACAAAGAAACTTCATCTTAAAGCTAAAAGTACTAAATTAGTAATCACCTGCAAGAAAACTCTTTTCATCTCCTGCGTCCAGTCTCCAACTGTTCTAATATGCATGCTAATGTGTTCATCATATGGAGCAGAGGTGATCGAGAATGGATGCCTACATGTAGAAAGTTCAGAAAAATAAAAAATAAAAATAAAAATAAAACCGTGGAAGAAACACTAAAAGACCTGCCAATATTTGAGAGTTGCCATATCATCAACAGCCATACAGGAAAGTTTGTAGTTGTTCTAAGTCCCCAGTAATTGAGAGCTTCCATATCATAACCTCTCGCAGCTTTCTCTTCTTGATCATAGCCACCTAGGAAAAAAAAGACCAATCTCCAGCTCTGAAGCAATCCACCAGTCACTGGTATTTGGCTGGACATGTGATGTCTTCCTTTGTAATCGGCAGATTTCATTGTTTTATAGACTTCAACTTATACGATGGAGTAGCTTCTCTTAACACTAAGAGGATAAATAAAAGAATGATTTTCAGTTTGAAATATAAAGACGCAGTTTATTTTATGCGATTTCTTTGATGTCATTGAGTGAAGCTTTAGTGATTATAAGTTCACACAATAATCCAAAAAATTTCATCAAATTAAATGCATACCTGGTTACTCCCTTATATTTTGATGCACCCCTTGAAAAGCCACTACTATTTCTGCAAAATTAGTCAAAGCAATTTCTTATTACTTCTTAAAAAAAAAATGTGAAACTCAGTGGATATTTTGATGCACCCCTTGAAAAGCCACTACTATTTCTGCAAAATTAATCAAAGCAACTGCCTATTACTTCTTAAAAAAAATGTGAAACTCAGTGGATTAATGAAAATTTTCTCATCGAAAATATCCAAAATATATGGGACAATATATACACATGTTTTAAATAAATAAAATACATTAAGAAAACCATGTACCTCCTGAGAGACACAATATATTCTTGCCTGGTTGAGTGTTGCATCTCTTCCAGAGCCTCTTTGTATTGGCTAATCTAAAATCAAGAGAGCGAGGGACAATAGCCCTGGAAGTTGAAATGCATACACAAATGTTGGTGCAAAAGTCCAAATTTGGGAAGCATCAGATGGTTTCCTTGCACTCTGCCATCTGTTCACAATAGTGCTAAAGCAGGACTTGATATCCCAAAGAAAGGTAATATATATTTGCATTGGCATTCAATCATCCTTATCAATGTAGAGACGTTTCATTCATTCATAATTAATTCTCAGGTTCAAAATATGTGCTCTTGAATCAAACACCTAGCAAAATCAACAAAGAAGCGATAAAAACTGCGTTCAACATTAGGGGATTTAATAGTGGGTATGGTGGTTTCAAACATGTAGGTTAATAAATAATTAGATAAGATGTTATGGCAAGTTGAATTTGAAACTTTTGAATCAAAAGGAACAAAATGCCAGCTCCATGTTACATAATAGGAATCGAGCTACTGTTTTCTGATAGTAGACAAGTATAATGCACCAGATAGCTCACAATATAGGTTGATAGAACCTCTGTGATATTTGGAGTCTACACTGCCTGCCGGCCCACCTTCTGAGCTGCTATTGATATTGTACAACTTATGAAATCTAAAATAGAGTAAAGATATAGGAGACAAAACAGACTGGGAATGTAAGTCCTTTATACTGGAAGAGAAAAAGAGAACAGAGCAGCATGTAAACGCAGAAGAACATAAATAAAACCAGAAGACTTTTTGACTCAACATGTATTTCTTGGGGTCCAGATTCATTCACATGTATTTAAAAATGCTGACATGCTTGAACCAAAAAAGGAAGAGAATTCGAGAATTTCAAATGCTGTCCTAGCTGTTTTAGATATATTTTCTACAACAAAAAGGAAAAATCATGAATACATGGGCCTGGAAGGCTTACATTGTAAGTGTGACAATACATGAATGGAGCACCATCTTGATGTACAATGTTCTCCATCCTCCACACTTCACAAGAATTTTTTATAAATGTCCATTAACTAAGATTCCATTGCTCTTGAGGAGGAATATTTTACCAGAACATCAGCTATGACTATTGATGGTGACTACAAAACAATAGGATGAGGAACTTAGAAAGAAGAAGAATTGAGGCAATGGCCTCTTTTCCAGTAATGATTATTAGACAAGGTTATTAACCTGCAAAATGACGATTTTCCAACTCCATAAATAAAGCATTTTCATCATTACATCAACTCAACTCTCTCAGTGTCTTTATCAATGTCTCAAGTGATTTTTTCTTTGCATTTTGCTTCAAAGTTCGCGTACCAAAGGTTCCAAAGAGTCTGTTAGATGAATCTCTGTATTTCTCAGAAATCATGACCACCTTTCTGTAATCCAAAGAACTATAATGCTTCTACCTTGTAATAGGATTCATGAAATTCTCTGGATGGTTGTTTAATAAAAGACTAACCAACTGCCTTGCCTCTAACAAAGACTTTTTTGGATCTGTTGCACCTTCAATCTCATCCAAGCCACTGTCATGAAATTGAGTATCTGCAAAAGATTCTAGCAGTTTCAAATCAACATCAATTCCAATAACAACATTTGTATTGAACCGCTTAATTTGTGTAGCTTAATTACCGGCTATAACATCCATTAGAGTTAGTATGAACTTATATGTAAACTGGATGCAATATTAGCAATGACTAGGCAGATCGGGCAGAATATGGTGATTTTTGTAAATTTAGGTTAAAATCATTTTTTATTTTAAAGAAGACTTAAAGCTATCTTGATTGAATGAGAGGTCTTCAAATTTAAATTTAGAAGAAATAGGTTAAACCTCTCAGACGCAGAGATATCTGGCATCCTTAAAAAACTAAGCAAAAGGAAGAGGGCATTTGTTTAAGGTTTGTAGTCACTAGTGTTTGATACTGATTTTTCATCCTTGGTTTCATGCTTTTGTGAAATTGTCAGATTTCTTCTTGCAATTGTTTTGATATTATGCTGATGCCATTAGCTACAATTTTCTTTTTCTTTTTTAATTGTGTGTTTTTTTTTTTTAATTTAATTGTATCTGTTAGCAGAACCACAGGGTTTTGTAGTGGTGACCTTCACACAAGGAGTTTCTTAACAGTGCAACCTATTGATGATTGTTCTATGCCCCGTGGGCAGTTTTCCTTGATTATGTTACTAGTAATTGCAGCTTCATTTTTCTCATTTAAATATTTGCCTGTCATGCTGCTGCTGATTATGGCTTTGTCTAAAATTTCTGTAGTCTTCAATATTTCTTATATGACCTACCTTCATGCCCTGACTACTTGGTTCCCTATCTAATTCATCTTAGATTAACGTGATTGAAATATTTTGTGGCTGTCTTATATGCCTATTGCTCTCTGTTTCATATGGAAGTGGGCATGTCTTTTTTAGATGTAATTGGCTTCATTGAACTCATTTGACCTGATGCTGAACCTTTCAACAATTCTTTATTTTTTTAATGGGGTTGTGACATTGTGCAGAACTATAGCTTCCACAAACTCAGATATTAGAGTTTATGCTAGATCCTTTCTATTTCATCACAATTACGTTGTGCCTATTATTGGGTTCTTGTTCATAGCTGAGTTGTATGTATTTTATTGGAGAGTTAAAATTAAGAGAGGAGATAGGGGAAAGGATCCATCATTCAACTGACTTTACTCTGTATTTAATATATTTGCTTTTGTCAGTATTGTTGTCATATTATTAGAATTTACAACTGAGAGCAATGTAACTTTTTAATTGTTCTTATTATTTCACTGCTGAGAAATATAGGCTATATCTGAAAAGGTTAAGTGGAGTGGCACAACAGCAAAGTGGAATGAACTCTTCTTTTGGGGGAACTACAGAAGCAGGTGTTGGACCTATGGGTTTACTTGGAAGGCTGGATCTTCAAAGGCTTGCGACATCAGGTCAAATATCACCTCAAGCACTGGTGACATTACCAACTGAACTTCTTGGACAAGTGAATCCAAACAATGGGTTGGGCCTGCCAAACATTGATCGGACACTGCTTTTACAAGCAATATTTCATGGTGTAAACTCTAATCCTTTAAAAAGAGGGAAATTTGGCAACCATTGATGAACAGTCAGGGAAATTTACTCCAGGGACTCCCGAGAAGCATAGAGCTGAAGCAATTGTGCCAGCCACAACAACATATTCCTTCATTTGGAAATTTGGTTTTACCGACCAATGATACATCTGCAGGATTTTCTATGCTGCAACAGGAACACAATACAGGTGCAGAAGTTGGCAGTGTGGATTGTGGGATAAACAACAATGGAGCATCTAATCCTCAAAACAATGTGATGGTGATGCAATTGATACAGCAACATCAAATAAACCAACAACAACAACAACTGCAGAGATCTGCAGCACAAAAATAACCTGGCAGACAACTTCAAGGTTCTCAGCTTTAGAGTGGACAAGTCCTGAATTTGCCATCTGCCAGTATTGTTGGGCCACAAGTCCTTCCAAATGAAATTAGGGGGAAGGCTACTTTATCTTCTCTAGCCTATGGCAATAGTAGTCTTGGCAACAATATTATTGGTGCTCCTGGTTCAGGGTAATTAAACCGTATGCCAATGCCAGCATATGGCCTGGGTGCAACTGAATCTAATGTACCAGAAGGAATTGGACGGATGTCAACTGTAGACTATAAGAGCCAGAATGTGGACATTCTCCAAGGAAATGATTATTCCATTTCCAGTACTGTTTGTTTATCTTCCCCTTTAATAACATCTGATATTGAAGGTGGAATGAACATTTCAGGAATTAAAAGGTTAGGTGGCATAAGTGACATAGTTGGTTCTCCAACTCTAAGTGGTTCTGGAATAAGTTTTGGCACATCAAGTGGTATTGGTCAGAATTTAAGCCAGAGTGGTAGGCAAGGTTGGCAAGTGCAAAATGTGTCTATGAATCAAGATTTAAGTCAAACAACTACTGCTATCTTGAGCCCATGTCATGGCCAAGCTTCTCATAGAACCGAGGGCTTGAATGCTCCTGTTGTGCAAGATCCAAGACAGGTTAGGAGTTTTGGATTTGTTGGGAAAGGACCAAATCTTTCAAGCAGGTTGGTACAAAATGTTGGATATCCTGGGATGCTCAGTGATGCTCAAAGTCAGGGTGAACTTTTAGGAATTGATAGAGGGCTGAGGCTGAAGGACCAAAGTGCATCAGATTTTGGATTGACTCCAAAAATTGAGTGTGACACACTTTCTGGCCATTTTCCTTCAGAAGATCTCATGAATCTCCTCTTTAAACATGTTTGTATTCCTCAATATTATTTTCCCTTTAGTTTCAAATCATTGCTCAAGTTGCATCACTTCTTGCAATTTAAGACCATGGTGCTGAACTTCTTTGATCATGTGCACTTTTATCATTTAAACAAGCTAGGTCTATGTTCTGTCCAATTCACTTTCTTGCATACATATTGTGTGTGAAGCAGTACTATGAACACTATTTTTTAATATATGACCAACGAAAGTTTAGAACATGTATGTGATATATAAGCATGGAAAAACAAAATTGCATAGCAATTTTGGTCTAAGATTCTAAAGGAAAACACCCCATTATTGCATTGCATGACTTTGCTTGTTCCATTCACATTAATTTATATGCATGGGACTTCATACATACTAGGGGAATGCATTGGCTCAGGCTGTTTTCTTTTGTGAAAACAATAAATTGAAGTTTATTGGAACCAAAATTATGCACCAGCATACATTTTTGTATGCGCACCTCCTAATTTATGCGGCTACAATTATAACATGCGTACATTTGTTCACTTATCAGAATGAATTGTGTTGTAAGAATATTTTCAATGACCTTGTTGTGAATGAATATGGTACATGCTAAAAACAATAAATTGAAGTTTATTGGAAACAAAATTATGCACCAGCATACATTTTTGTATGCGCACCTCCTAATTTGTGCGGCTACAATTATAACATGCATACATTTGTTCACTTATCAGAATGAATTGTGTTGTAAGAATATTTTCAACGACCTTGTTGTGAATGAATATGGTACATGCTAAAAAAAGGAAGAGTATGCTGTCGATGCTTCTGCTGGTGGTTGATGGTTTTATCATTTAAACGATCTAGGTTTATGTTATGTCCTATTCACTTTCTTACTAACAAATATATCTTTCGGGTTATGTAATTGTGCAGCAACAGGACGGGATGGGGATTTTAGAAAATGAATTCAATTTAGATGGGGTATCAATTGGATAATGTTCATGTCAATTGAAAAATGTTTGTACTTTGTACTGTTATACGAAGAGAAAGCCGGCCTTGCCACCCTCAAGTGAGTTGAGTGGCATATAGCCCCATGCTGCTCATTGCTCAACAGAAACGTGACTTTATGCTTGCGCACTACAAAACAGTGGTAGCATTCTGGATGAGCGTGGGGATCATTGTGGAAAGGCTTATGTGCAAATGTAGATGTAGTTGTATCATATTATCTTGCACCTAGAATGGGTTAAAAGTTAAAACTTCTTAGATATAATCTCATGACACATTTCAGAGGAATCTCACGCTCTTATGTGATTGCAAGTCTTATTACTATGACATTTGGATTTGTTAGAGCAAATGAAAAGGTCGAAACAAGTTGCAAATCCCTTATGGGAGTATGTCCATGCACCATTTTATTATTTTCTCTTAGGGGAAGCTTACTTCTAGCCCACATTCAGGAAAATTCATGTGCTTTTCTGGACTAGTTTAGACACTCTGAGAAATAATAATTATTTGATGGAGGCATTAATTGAGATTCATCCTAGTACTTCCTGAGTTGTGATACACTTCAATTACAACAGGAATTTCACTTGGTTGAAACGGTGGAGTTGCTCTACACAAGTGTAGGCAACTGGAATTATCCAACACTAAATAGTTGGCTTGCAAGGGGTTGTACGTGCTGGTTTCATAGATTGATTTAAAAGAAATAACAGTAATTTCAAAAGACTAACAGAAGCAGATGCAGGATTTAGGGTTTGCCTCTGAAAGGAAAACAGTGTAGGAGTGTGAAGGGGAAAAATTTGATGGTAAAATTGAGATGGCAAATTCGTTTGAATCCATCATACCTGCCAAACAAACAGCACATTTCACAAATGCGGAGATTTGAACCGAGGTATTCTGTGTAAAGTTGCAATCAACATCCAAAGACTCAAGAACCTTACCAATGCAAAGGCCAAAGTCACCATGAGAAAGCTGTAATCCATCCGGAGAAGCCAGCTGACCGAAACGCGCTTCGACGGCTTTCCAAAACGCTTGAAAATCCACGTTCGAATCTTCCACCATTTTACTAATAAACCTTAACCCCGTCTAGGCAGCTTACCATCGATCGTCGTAGACGAAGCCCTCGGGGCTCCACTCGGAGTGCTATACGAACCGACAAAACGTTCCCAATAATCGAACTGGCCGTCCGAGTGATCCGTTTCACGTCAGCCTTCAATTCATGAGATAAATGACGAAACAACCATAAACTCTACGAAACTGGAAACAGCCATAAACTCCACGAATTCTCTGGGAAGCTCGGCGCACATATGTCAAGTGGAAATTGAAACATTTTTTAAGGTTTTTTTAATGTTTTAAATATTTTTATTAAATCAGATAGGTGATTTTTGTTCAATCGTCTAACAAAAGATCTAACGGCTACGATTATGACAGAAAAGCATTTGGGGGATTTCATTTTAGTGGGAAACGCCTTAAGGCATAAATATTAGAAAAATAAACCTTGGCAACAAAAATAAATCTGAAGCGGAAGTTGCTAGCTTAAAGCAGATTATGCTAACCCCCCAACCTAATATTCCCTCCAGGAAAGAACACGAATGGGTTGAATTCAAGTCGAGAAGTAAAAGGGAAAAGGGCATCAAAACCAATGAAGCAATCTTCCCATTTCGATCAGGGGATTTGGATCCCATAGAATCCATCGGTACAACAATCAATAAAGGTAAACTATTGGACAAATCCAAAAAGGAGATATTCAGAATATCAAAGACATGCGGTTTCAAGTGAATTGAGATAAGATAAGACATAAACAATCCTCACATTGGGATCAGAAGGATTGAACCTTGTAGAGATAAGCAGTATTGCAACCAAGAGATTAAAATCATTGGACAACTATAAAAAGGAGATTTTCAGAAAACAAACGACATTTAGTTAGGGAACTGAGAACATGTATGACATACTAAGATACTTGTTTTTCTTAGTTTTGACTAATTGTGTATTTCCCTTCAGGAATATAGCTGAGGCAATAAATATGCAACAATTTCTTCTATTGCAGATGGTATTTTATTAAAAAATTTAAAGCATTACTTGTACAACATATATTAATGGTTGAGGGAAGCATTCTCTCTCTCTTAGTTTTGACTAATTGTGTATTTCCCTTCAGGCATATAGCTGGGGCAATAAATATGCAACAATTTCTTCTATTGCAGATGGTATTTTATAAAAAAATTTAAAGCATTACTTGTACAACATATATTAATGGTGGAGGGAAGCATTATCTCTCTCTGTGTGTTACTAAGATACTTGTTTTTCTTAGTTTTAACTAATTATGTATTTCCCTTCAGGCATATAGCTGGGGCAATAAATATGCAACAATTTCTTCTATTGCAGATGGTATTTTATTAAAAAATTTAAAGAATTACTTGTACAACATATATTAATGGTTGAGGGAAGCATTCTCTCTCTCTTAGTTTTGACTAATTGTGTATTTCCCTTCAGGCATATAGCTGGGGCAATAAATATGGAACAACTTCTTCTATTGCAGATGGTAT
Source organism: Pinus taeda (assembly GCA_000404065.3). Lineage (NCBI taxonomy): Eukaryota > Viridiplantae > Streptophyta > Pinopsida > Pinales > Pinaceae > Pinus > Pinus taeda. Next base: position 9,360 of record APFE030611123.1, on the reverse strand, counting down.
TTTATTAAAAAATTTAAAGCATTACTTGTACAACATATATTAATGGTTGAGGGAAGCATTCTCTCTGTATGTATATATAAAAAGAACATTGGAGTATTTAGTGTATTTCAATTTTGATATGGAAACTATTTCAATGAAAAATAATGGGAAATTCATATGAAAATGCTACTCTCATTAAACTTGTTCTCGTGCTTTGTCCTAATTTTATCACAATCTCAGAGCAAAGGTTTTGACACAAGCCTTTGCAATATGTCTGAGAGCTGCTGCAAAAGAGTGCCCACTTGTTCACAAGAGTAATGCCACGTTAGCATGCATTTTAATACAACAGATATTCCTGAATCAAAATTTTGCATAACACGTTCGCAGTCGCACTTATATGATTGTAGTGTCTTTTGAATCAGGCAACGAAGGAATATTCATTGATAAAGAAAAAGTTGGCCGTCAAGACCATGTTTACCTCTAAGCAATGGCTATTGCAAAACCAATTTCCTGTAGTACAACATGGGCATTGCACTGGAAATGAAGACAACCGTGATTGACGATTGTGCCAACGGCAATTTTATGCCACATCGGCCAGCTCCGCTACAACTGCTTATCCTTTATTTTCTTCAAAGCACCATCAAGACTAACATTGGTCATGAAATCATATTTTAATAGATGGGCATTGTGCTGTCGAACATAAGCTAGCAATACCGCAAGATTTATATGCCTCACTGTGCCTATAACCCACAACTCATCGTGAATCTGTCTCATGATAGAAGTACTCATCATTTCATGGGATTACGTAGAAACAATCATTCCATTATCAAGATTGGCCTTATAATCCATTTCGTTGGATATGACCCTGGCAAGGTCTGCTTCGTCTAGGCTACCCTCTTGTCCTAAATATGATAGCATCTTGGAATCGATGCTAGAATCAAATTGAAATGGACTCCTTTATCAGAAGCATCGTGTTGATATATATCACAGCAGCCATCATAACACATGCTACAACCCCAGCACCTGCAAAACCAGTAAGGCTGCCTAAGTCAATGCCCAGAACAATCATTTTGGACTTACTTTTTACATTATATGCATTCATAAGCCTGGAAGAATACGGGAACTGTGTTGATATTTAATTCTCCACAACAACATATGGTACCCCAAATTTCTCCGAAACCCGTCATTATGATCCAGTGACGAAATACCCAATTGGTTATTGCCCATTTTTCTAGGCTGAAAGGAGCCCCTACCCTTAATCCAATAGATGCACCATACTCGCATCCATATATGCATATAGATCATTGTCCTGGGTCATAAAGTTCTAATTCTAATAATTTCTATTTTATGACCACATCTTGAAAATAACAGAAAGAAGATTTGAGGCTTCTTAAAATGAGTAATGTCAATGGAACCCTCCCTGCCTCGAAGCTTTGTGACGCCATGGAAATCAGACCCTCCGGAGTCTCTCCTTCGGATGCATGTGACATCCAAATGGGTTGAACGCTACGGTTTAGTGGTTGAAAAACAATCCTCGATGCTTTGTGTTGTCCTCCACTGTTGCTGCCAACCACCAGCCAATTCTCTGTAACATGCATTCTTTGTTTGCCGCACGGGAAATTTCCATGACCCGATTCAAACTCTGTTGCAATTGCCAAAAATTTTCGAGGGCTTCCAGAAATGACTTACGTCTACCAAAACTTTCCAAGTTTCCCGTGCTTTTGTGCTTTTCTTTCAAAAACTTAGCGTTCAGCCTTCAAAATGTAACATCATTGGCAGAGCGCTCTCTGGACAAATTTAATCACTCGATAGTTGCGCCACTGCGTTTACCCATTTTTCCTTTTCGTTTGAATCCATCATACCTGCCAAACAAACAACACATTTCACAAACGCGGAGATTCGAACCGAGGTATTCTGTGTAAAATTGGAATCAACACTCAAAGACTCAAGAACCTTACCAATGCAAAGGCCAAAGTCACCATCTGGAGAAGCCAGCTGACCGAAACGCGCTTCGACGGCTTTCCAAAACGCTTGAAAATCCGTGTTCGAATCTTCTGCCGTTTTACTAATAAAACTTAACCCCGTCTAGACAGCTTACTAATAGAACTTAACCCCGTCTAGACAGCTTACCATGGATCGTCGCAGACGAAGCCCTCGGGTTCCACTCGTTGTGCTATACGAATAGACAAAACGTTCCCAGTAATCGAACTGGCCGTGGGAGTGATCCGCTTCACGTCGGCCTTCAATTCATGAGACAAATGCCGAAACAGAAACGAAACAACCATAGACTCCACGAATTTTCAGGGAAGCTCGGCGCACAGATGTCGAGTGGAAGTGAAACGTTTTTTAAGGTTTTAAATATTTTTATTAAATCAGACGGCTGATTTTTGTTCAATCGTCTAACAAAAGATCTAACGGCTATAATTATGACAGAAAAGTATTTGGGGGAGTTCATTTCAGAGGGAAACGCCTTACAGCGTAATAACGACTCTTTCACATAAACACGCCATTTGTAAAAACATAGTAATGAAGGATGTACAAGTGAATTTACTGATCTTGTAAAGCTGTGAAAATATGAAGTGATTTATTCAAGCTGAAGTATACCTGACATATTTTAGGATGTTGGTAAGTTTATTCATAAATAAATTTTCAACATTTAATTCATCTATATATTAACTTTTTTTAAGATTTTAATAATGTACGAAAGTTTTAAAATATAATTTACAATGACATAAAGATATGGTAACATCTAAATGGAAGAAGAAAATGAAAAGAATAATTACTTAAATTTTGTAGGATAACGAAAGTAGTATAGATGCTCGCGTCGTTATAATGATTTTTTTAGATGTGGTTTATGGATTTCTGAGATTGCTGATTATTATCTCCACAAAAACATTGCTACATGTAGATCTATAAGAAGGGATCACTTCTTATTGGCTCATTAAAGAAGACTAACCTCAAGAGTGTTGAGGATAATTGACCTCTTTATCTCTCAATAACAAGCACTTTAATGGACTAGGCCAATTGAACTAGCCCTCGGCGCTTATTGTTATAGTGAATTATATTTAATGAATTTGTATTTTTTCATTTAAATAATTTATTGAAGTTCTTTTTAATATATTTAACATAAATCAAAGATTGGGCTCTTGTAATTTATGTCGTAAAGTTATTCATTTGAGGAGTTTTCCTATTTATGGTCTATTCACTTATAAATTATGTTTTTTTAAAAGATGAATATTAGCATCCTTGTCATGTTATTATTTAATCTTGGCTTGATTTGTGTTTTAATTACTTTTCATTGTCATCATTTAGTTGGAAACTAGTCAAAAACAATTTTCTTGGTTTTAAAGATTATAATAGATTTCATTCAATTATTGTCGATTGTTTATGTGTGTGTGAGTAAGTTGGCTAATCAAAATATTTGGTATATATATTAGTTCATAATATATTTATTAAAAACATATTATTACATTGAAAGACGCTTTAAGTAATTCCTTCTATTGTCATTATATTCCTTTCAATGTTACAATGCATTATATACATGTCGAAGCATTCATCAAACCGAATCCATTAACCCTCTATTAGCACATAATTGTAGTTTCCTTTACCAGATCTACAAAATACCATGAGAAAAAACCATCATCCCCAAAACCATGTACAAAAACAACACACAAAAAACCATGGATAGTTCCACCCATCATTCTAGGGTGTGTCCAACTATTATTGGGATACCACCCCTCCATTGTATCTAAAGCAATGTAACAATGCCTAGGGCTAGTCGTGGAAAGAAAATAACTCATACCCAACATGAAAGGAGATGGCATGTTGTGTGTTAAATGAGGATCCAACATGCTATTATCATCATTTAGATTAGGAGTGATGCAACAATTCTATGGTTTATGCACACTTGTATATCATTGTGATTCCTTGAAATTCATGAATCATAACTTGGTCTAAAGATTTCTTGGGAAATATGGATCTTGGAGCCATTTCTTTACTCTTTTAGGATCTAAGATAAATTAATATTTGTTAGTACCCTTGAGATATTTTGGACATAGTCTCGTACCTCCGAAGGACTGTTCTTAGGATTCAACCATTGTCTCATAAACTAGGTGTTTTAGTAGAAGCATTTATTCTCCATGAAAGTCTAGTTAATTTACCTCTATTCTACTTCTCTATAAGAATTAATAGTAATATGAAACTTATCCATGATTAAATGCCCCTTTTAATGTACTTTGTATTCAGGTCACATACTCCTTCATCTCCCAAGCGTTGTTTATATCCAAATACTTGAGGAAGACTCTCAATTTCATTTGTGGATGCATCCAAGAATATAGGCATTTGCATGGACAAGGAAAGCATTCATTGATAGTGGTATACATATATTTCAGATCGTATTTTGGGACATGCACAATTTGTAATGAGAGAAGCAAGATGGGGCCCAACATTGGTGGTTCAAATGCACATGGTTGGATTTACCCGTGAAGCTCAAGGGGAAATCTGGGATTTGGGGAATGTAGATACATTAGAGAAATTTTGGGGTCTAAAATGGAACTCCTAAGGAATAGTATTAAATAATGGTGGAAATAATAAAATAATGTTAGATTACATCATTAAATTTTAGAGGAAAAAAGAACAAAACTACTTTTTCAACTCATATTTTCAACTTGTCACCCTACGGTTTTACTCAAATTTTGAGTGGGAGAACTCCTTGGATGCATAATTTAATTCCTCATCCAAGGAGTACCCATTTTGGATACTTTTGATGGACCTTGATATACAAAAAGTGAGAAATACGTGAAAAGTGTGATTGCAGTCACAATTTTTATGTATTTCTCATTTTTCATGTAGCGGAGTATGTCACATGTGTGCAACATGGGTACTCCTTGGATGAAGAATTAGATTATGCATCCAACAAGTGCTTCCGCTTGAAATTTGAGTAAAATAGTATGGAGATAAGTTGAAAACATGAGTTGGAAAAGTATTTTTTTTAATTTTAATCTTTTAATCTTTTTAGTTTTTAACTCAAAAAATATTAAATCATCCCCCATGGTTGACATAATCATCTTGAATCCTGTTGGTTCTTATAAAGCTGATTTTAGTTTTAAATTTTTATTTTGAGGCTTGTTTTAGACCTCAAAATTTCTCTAATGTGGACGAGTTTGCACATATGCAATAGTTGAACCTTGCCATTGTCCATCTCCTACCACTCATCACCATAGCCAATTTTTGATACAACATGGAATGGGAAGTGACGATTCAGTGATGATGGTAATTGCCATGAAACATTCTTGTCCTTGGAGGTTTCAAACTAATGGGACCACCCACTACTCATTGTATTTACCTCTCTAGTCCATCGTTAATGAGAGGCCTTTTTTGGATGATGTGATTAGAGCATGGCTAAATCAATCACCCTTATTCACTCTAGGGTCGACTTAGTCCACTATGAGTTAATGGTGGGAGGGAAGGGGGCAATGTGGGGATTCCCATTGAGGGTCCCATGTTAAAAAAGTGTCGTATCATGAAAGCATGATCGTGGTAAGGGCATGATAAATGACATAAATTCACCTTAAGGTGCCCTCTAGTCCACTGCGAATTAACAGGGGGGTATGAAACGAGAAACAACCTCTATTAAGCCCACTTGATTTTTGAGAACCTGGAACTAGATATAGTGGGAAAATGTTGCAAAGCATTACAACGAAGGGATAGGTGGGTCCTATGCCTGATCTGATGTGGTAGTTTCACAGGGATCTGAAAGGGAAAACATGGATGCCACTTATTAGCCCAATTTGATGTGGACCCAAATTAACCTAACATGGTAGTGCCACGTGGCCCATATGGGGATGCCATATGGTATCATATTGATGACACAAATTAATGTCATGCTGATATAGCAGTGACATGTGGATTCTATGTGGTAGCTTAATGCTAACATTGTCTAATCTTATTCGATTAACTTCAAATGGGAATAGTTTTCAATGCGGGATTTAGATTGAGATAAAATTTATATCATGAGAAAGATATCAACAGGTTGAATGCAATAGTGGAATTTGTTTTGAGTTTAGATGACATTGGAAAATAAGGAATTTTGTAACTCCATCTTCATAATAGACCTTAGATATCGGTTAAAATCAATAGGTAACACCTCTTGCACCCCAAGATAGTACATGGGGTTGGGAGGGTGTGTTATAGAAACTATGGATTTTGATAACATATTCATGTTTAAATATTGAAAATATTTAGAAACATAAAACAAGATAAACAAAGTATAATTTTACTAATCTAACCTCCTATTCATAATAGCAACACATAATCAATAATAGAAAGATTCAAAAATAAAGGACACATTAGATTTACATGTAAAACCCCAATTTGGGAAACATCCATGGGAAGAGAATACGTCTTTACTATCTTAAAGAATATCAAATATTATAAAGAGAACCTCAACTCTACTTCACAACTTTATGAAGATGAGACTTTGGTATTTTGTGTTTTCTTTCTCACGTGACTTCCTAGCCTCTATTATATACCAAGAAATATTAGGGAAATACATTCCAATAACATGTGGGATAATATAATTTCATGTTTTTTATAAAATGGATTATTGCAAGGGTATTTTACTCCATGATGTATGTGGGATCCAACTCTTTTACATAAAATTAGAGTTTCTTCGAACATAACCTAGAAGTTATTACCTTCCAAAATGTTACATTCCAACACTCCACCTTAATGATAATTGTGGAGATGAAACATATATGGAGGAATATAGCATTACATCAACACTCCCCCTTGATGAAAACTTGCCACATTTGTAACAAATTTCAAAGCATACAAACTTCACCTCTATCAAGGATGTAATGAAGATTTCAAAAAAATGTTGAATACTGTCACAAGCAATTAGCAACACTTTTAAGAAATTCTAAACATTATCACCTATTAGAAAGAAATAGTTTTGAGAAAATATGAAAAAATAACACTCTTAAAGAAGTTTTAACATTCTCACCAGCAACGAGAAATACTCTTGAAGAAGTTTGAACATTGTCACGAGTAAGAATGTGACACTTATGAGTATGTTTAAACAAAAAACACTCCCAAATCAATCTAAATACTAACACGAGCAACAAGAACTACTCATAAATAAGTATAAACAATGTCACCTTCAATGTTGATGAAACAAAAGAATATGTAGAACTATATCACCTAATAATTGTGCATGATACACAATTATATGAAATCATGAAGCATCTATGAAATGCATTCTATGACCATTCATCACTCCAATCATGGTCTATCCTTATAGTTAGAACTAGTCCATGGCTTTTCCTTTCATGTATTTTCTGTAAAGATTCGAAAGCATAACTGCAAATTTTCCAATAATTTTGATTCCATGGTAAATTGTTCTGATTCTTATGAGAATGATGATATGACATAGGTGTAGGATCATGTTTTGATTCATTAATAGTATTAGAGTAATACTATACATTAGTAATATTTATGAGAAAGTCTACAACAAAATTATCAATCATGTCAACAGTTTACTCAAAATAGTGAGTAGAGGGTAACTCTCCCAACAACCTATTTTCAACTTCTCCTGCAACAAATAACACTTCTTGAAACTTGTCATGACTAGATGTAGGTACTGAGGTAGGAGTAATAATATTATGTCTGAGATCTATTATACATGTATGTATTTGAGGGGAAATATGATTAGAAACGTACTTTCCATTGTTTCCATGTCCACCTCTACTATTTCCCATATTGCTTAGCAATTGGGACTGAATACTTGAAGTTTTATTTTCAATGTTAGGAGAAACAACACAAGTAGTGGCTAATAAACCCTGCGATGAAACAAAAAAATCAACATCAATAGTTTTATAATTAATCAGAGTACAAGAAATATCATTAGTAGATGATTCTAGCTACATAACAACATTAGCATCCTTCTCAACATTCTGTAGACGAATGAATTCAAATTCAAGGTTATTTTTCCAATCTTATATGTTTTGAATAGTCTTATCCTTATCAATTAGTTGTAGCAATGACTTGTGATCTTATTTCAAAAATTGACATTTATTTTTCAAATGTGCGTGTTTTATATGTAACTAAGCAACAATACATTGTATGGTAAGGAATTCTTAATGAAGCACATAAGCAGCCTTCATCTATCAAGAATAGTTAGCAACATCATCAATAATTATATATAGAGAGGCTAAAGTTTGCCACACCTCAACTAGTTTATGTTAGGATATTCTGACACATAGAAAATAGTTAAGTATAACTTGGTCTAGTGTAGAGTTAGGTAAAGTGTGCTTCTTTACTATGTACTTTTGTAACTTACAATCTGAAGGTCACGATATGTAGTGATCTGACGGTTCATTCTCTCCTCGGTATTACCGACACTTGACTTGTGGCTTAAAACCCGATTGGTCCATGATCTGTATTTAAATAACATGGAGGGTCATTTGCAGGGAACCGTTGATGAGAGAAGCTTATGAAAATTTTCATTGTTTTGTTAATAAATTGTCTGAAGTGGTCTCGTTGGCTCAGTCCATGGGTTGTTTCCCTCTTTGAGGGTTTTAACCATGTCAAGTATACTGGTGCATTGATCTGTGATCTGTTTGTGAGCAGTGTCCTTTGGTGATCTGTCTGAGGAACTTACCTTGTAAATTCCTCCATGGTATGAGAGCTATTTGAGGGATGCATCCTTTGGTGATCCAAATCTGGAGCCGGTACAAATGCATCCGATTTTTATTTCCTAGATTTATTGTTTCTGACTGATTTCGGGCCAAGAGGACTACTCTATTGTGTTAGGAGCATCTGTTCCAGTGACGAACCACTTTCGTTAGACGCGAAAAGGTTTCCTATAGCCCTAGCTACGTCATTTTTAAGATTTGGAGGTATACAGTCCTTATTTGCAGTTGTAGCTATTCATCTCTTTGTTTATTTTGGTTTATTTAGCTCTCTGTTTTTTATTATCGGATCTATACCTTTCATTTCTGCATATTCTCTTTGCCCCGCGACTCTGTGCAATTTGGGCAAATCAAAATCAGAAAGGAAGGACTTTTCTCATGTGTATGCTCTTTTCTGCGATGCCTTAGTGTGATCTCGGAAAATCAGAAGCATTGATGAAAATATTTAGTTTGCTAAAGCTAACTTCAAGTTGTAAGGTTTGTTTTTTCTCTGTATGTCCATGTTGGGTTTGGTGGTTTTTGTTTTGTAGGGAGAAAAGAGTTTTTTCAAGTAAGCACGCACCCTAAAGCTTTAGTGACATAAAAAAAAAAAAAGAAAAAAAATCAAATCAATGTTCTTACTCTTTTCCAAAATTACTAACGTTTTAAACTAGCTGACTTGGTCCAAAGTTACTTTATGAGAATAAAGGTC
>APFE030611117.1:0-21788 GCA_000404065.3 Pinus taeda | reverse complement strand
TGTGAGCCATGTATCCTTCCTTGTTTTCCGGTTGAGACAAAGCAACTTGATATTGTGGTTTGGTATTTGCTTATGGTGGTTTGGTATATGCTTTATGGTGGTTCGATATATGTTTTATGATAGTTTGATATTGTTATATGATGTTTTGATATGTGCTTAGATATGATGACTAGTTTATGTTTGATATATCTTTTGGTATATGATTTGGCATATGTTTTGGTATCTATATTTATTGTGATGTTGTTATATGTACCCATGTGTATGGATGTAAATATCGTAACGAGTTCTGTTATAAAGCTCCACTATGAGGTATGGGTGTCATGTCATTATGGTTATGTTATCATGTGGTTTTGTTATCATGATGTTATGATGTCATGTGGATTGACAACTCAGCAAGATGATAATTGTAAATATCGTAATGAGTTGTGATATAAAGCTCCATTGTGTGGTATGTTGTCATGTTGTTGTGATGTTCTTCTCTTAAGTAGATATTTCATTGTAAATACTGCATCGAGCTGTGTTATAAAGCTCCATAAGCAGTATGTATTCTTTCATTAGGTTGCTTAGGTATATGAGTGATTGAACACCGAGGACGGTGTCCCCTAAGGGGAAGGATTTTGTAACAACCCTAGTGAAAATTTCATGTAATAAAAGTTAAAAACAATAACCACGGATGAATGAGACACTTATTCCACGTTGAATGTTGGGCAAGAAATCCTAGGGGGTGTTCATTTGGTTGTTTCTAGGTAAGGAAATTGGCAAAGGCAATGGCTAAGGCTTTGGAAATGCATGAGGCATTTATTGGCATATTATTTATGAAAATAATGGAAATTAGGAGAAAAGCTAGGTGAAAGATCATAGGTTGCATGTGAGGAGGAAAATGAAAGAAAATAATGGAAAATGAAGAAAATAGAGACCTCATTCATAAAAAGGATTTTGAGGATCAGTTGGTAACGTTTTGTCAGTTTATATTTGGAGCTCTTGCATTATTCTATCTCTCTCATACTCTTGGACACTTAGAGTTTTCTTGGAGCACTTTGGCATTGGAGCAAGAAAGGCAAAGAAGGCAAGAGGAAGCAAAGTTCAAGTAGGGAAAGGAAGGATCAAGTAGCTACAACAGACTTCATTGCAGGTATCGACTTGCATGTGTATTTTCCTTGCTATATTTTGCATGCATGGGATTGCATGTGTTTCTTTTCTACCATGGCATGGGTTTTTCCAAGTGTGACAGTGTTTTTAGCCTAGCGTTGACATTTCCTGATAACTTTGATGAGATGGGTTCTCTCATTCAGTTTATGTGGGATGGTCGGATTTGATTCGAAGTTGAGTGGGGTGGATCTCTAAATTGACAAACACATGGTCAGTAGTGGTCCCTGAACTAGATTGAGGATGCAGGAAGCCACTGGCCTAGTAACCCCTGAACCAGACTGTGGGTTGCAGTAAAGCTAGATTGTGTGCCTATGGGCCTAGGAATCCTTGCTGGTGAATGGCGGGATCTACGGTAAAAACAAGAGGTGTATTTTCTATCCATTGGACCTAGTGATTCCTGGATGGAATGCATGGTAAAGCCTAGAGAGTATGTCTCAATGTAGGGCCTAGTGATCCCTGGATCGGATTGCGGATGCACGATAAAGCCTGAGCTACTAGGAGGCACTCAAATTCCTCACGGGGTAGGTGGATAACTCTGGTGGCATCCGCATTGATTGGTGTTTTTCATGTGTTCTATGAGTCCCACATTCATGCTTGGAATATGGCACAGGGGTGATTGGCTGAAGGGATACTTTTCTCATCCAACCTATGGCTAGGTGGAACGTGGTAGTCCTATCAATGGTTGGTTCATTACATTGATTAATGCGAAATTCATTCCATTGATTTTCATGTGTAAATGTACTAATATATATATGGATTTTGATTGTTGATATGTTTATTGTATTTTTGTTCCTATTATGCTGGTTATATGTGCATTTTGTGACAGCAGCTATGTATGGCTCTTAGCGTGCTTTTACTTGTAAATGAATGGATAATGTTTTTATGACCTAATAGATGAATATGCAGCAAATGACATGAGGGAACAATGGTTTATAGATATTCTTAGATAAGTATGGGATCCCTACACTTAATTATGTTGTTTATGCCTGTAGGTTACATGTTGACGATATGTTTCATGAAATGCCTGTCATGGCTAGTAGGGGTATGGTTAAAGTCTTGTTGAGTTTATTGCTTTTGCTTCATTGTTTCCCTGTGTCTTTCTTGATTTCAAGCTTTCATTCCATTTTGGGTAGTGTCCTAGGCTCTGGGCCTAAAAAAGTGGCTTAAATCTCGGGGTTGTTGGCACATAACTAGGAAGTTTGGTCCACAGTCGCTGGCATGAAGGCCTATGAGAGCAACTTTAGGTCTCTTTTCACTCCCTTTCCCATAGCATGAGAGCGACTGAGGTCCAAAACAACAGTGGGACCCAGGGATAGGCTGTCTGAGTGACTGACTTGTCTCTTAAGGGTTCTGTTGATGATGTTGGATGACTGTGTGTGATGTTTTGTCGATTCCACTTTCTTAAGGTTACCTAGGAGGTCAAATCTTATCATAGTAGAATCTCGTATCATGTTTACCCCAGTTGGCATGATTACTTGGGTGGATGTGGGAGGAGGGTGTTACAACTGTGAACACCAAGATTCATTGTTTCTAATTTGATACAATTGTGAAAAGATTTTTAAAAGGTGTACATCATATGACAAAGAAATGTTGCTAAATAAAATAAGCCCACAAGGACATAACCCAATATATAGGGAAATTGAACTTTTCATGCCCCAAAGTGAAAATGTAAGTGGAAATGTAGAGTATTGTGAATCAAAATTTATGTTCCTTACATGCACAATTTTTTTTTTTTCTTTTGCACCCTCGTTCTCCTACACATATCCCCTCTTTTGCACATCCTTCATTAATGACTCCATACACTTTCTCTCCCACACATATCCCCTATTCCTCACACCCTTCATTCCACACAAAGTAATGAATCCATGTCAACGTTAATGTCCACGTTTCTCCTTCTGCACCTCCACACACATTTCCCATATTGCATTGCAAAAATAGACTAAACCAGACCTTCCATGCCCCAAACTTTAATAATCCAAAACAACTAATTAATTGATTAATATGTAGTGTTGTGCGAGAAGAAGTGTGTAGACGGGGAATGTATGTGGAGTAACAAAAACTTCCAAAAGAAAGTTCATGTTCCTTAGTCTGCACAACTATTTCCCTACATAACACTTCTTCCTTGCACAAATTAAAAAGGCACTTCATTTAGTATTGGATAATAAGTAAATCACAAATGCACATAGTATTCGAGAACCATGAATAACATGATTTGTTGTTTCTGCTTTGATGCAATTTTTAAACGATAAAAGCCTCTAAATAAGGTTTCCATGTATATCAAGTTATGTCGACACGGGCTTGTTTTATTTGATATCGAGATGCAAATTTCCCTCTACACCCTCATTCTCCTACACATACCCTCTCTTACACACACCCTTCATTTTGCACACATTAAGGACTCCATACATTTGTTCTCCTGCACATACCCCCTGTTTTGCATACCCTTCATTCTGCACACACAAACAACTCCATACAACTCCAGATAATGGAAAAAGTAGGTATACCATAAAAGTGAGCAAGAGGAAGAAAGTTCGTGTTCCTTATTATAGACACCCATTCTCCTATACAACACTTGTTTCTCGTGCATATTACAAAGACACTCCATTTAATATTGGATAATAACAATTTAATTGACAAATGTCAAATCACAAATGCACTTAGTCAAGCTTCCTATGCATAGTTATTATTCAGCCTCCTTTCCCCGCCTTGCTTATGTAAATGACCTACAACCTCGTGAGTCTTGGCATCACTTGGCAAGGCACTATTAGTGTCAGTGTTAGAGCACTCACCGACAAAATGACCACTTATAAAATTATCCCTTATTTCAAAATGATTTGTTAGGCACTGCAAAATACCAAAAATAAAAATCGCTCCAGCGGGTGACTTATGTCACATCAAGGCTCCCTCAACCAATGAACAATTATAAATAAGGTTTCCATAAACTAGAAAATTGTTTTTGAATTTACAAAAAATTATGAATATTTAGCATTTTCTCGAAACTTTGGTTAAAATTTCAAAATCTTAGCAAAATAATCGAAAGTCAACAAAATTTCACTGTGAGGTGAGTGTTATAGTCCTTTGTGAGGCAAGGACTAATAACACTTATGTCATTACATATCAATTTAGAAAAATATAAATTAAGTTTTATGTCCTTTCTCCCCATAGAAAAAAAAATAATAATAATAATAATTAAATTGTTTGTGTGTGAAGAACAAAGGTTTGATATACATATACTTTCATTACTTTTATCAATACCACAATGATGGTATCACTTATATAAGTATACATATATTTAAATTACTTTATTTTTCATGTTTATATAATTTAATTTATATAGTTATTTTTATTGTCATTATTATTATTATTGTTATTAATTACATTTGTTTTATTAATAATATTATTACTAATTATTTTGTTAAGCATCTTTATTTTGGAAGAGAATTTTTAGAATTTTAATTCCATTATCCATAATTATTAAGTTGATATTAGAGATTTAACATCTATTAAATATTTTAGAGTATTCTTAACAATAGTCATAAATTAAAAATAAAATTTATTTATAAAATAAATGTTGAATTTTGATAAGTTTTAATAAATCCTTTAAGACAATGACATGTATATTATCTATATTTATATTAATATAGTTTTTTTAATATATATTACAAATTATGGCCATATAACAACATTATTTATTATCCTAGAGGCTTAGCTCAATTGGTTGAGTTCCCATTGCTAAAAGCACCTCGCTAATGGCAGATCATGGGATCAATTGTCCTTGATACCATCGGGGTTACACTATGCTAATAAGATGGCGAGAAGTGATCCCTTGGGTGGATCTAGGTGGATATTTCCAAGGGAGAAAAGTGACATTGTTTATTATGTTCTCTCTGGGTTTCTCCCCCATAATGATCATTTGGAAATATTCTAAGATCATCTCTGAATTTGCAGAATTTTTTCCTTATATAGTGCTTTGGTGAATATATTAGCTACATGTTCATTTGTTTTGTAGTACTCAATATTGATCACTCCTTATTCAACCAAATATCGAACAAAATGATATTGAATATCAAAATGCTTGGTCTTCTTATGAAAACTAGATTCTTGGTCATTTGAATAGCACTTTGATTATCATTTATCAACTGAGTGGGTTGCTCTTATTACTCATCTAGATCCTCTAGAATTTTTCTAAACCAAACTACTTCACATGTTTCTCTTGCTACTGCTTTATACTCTGCTTCTTTTGTGAAGAGAGAAATTGTAGGTTTCGTATCATTACTCCAAGAAATTGTTGTTGAACCCATGTTGAATGAATGTCGTGAAGTTTATTTCCTATCATCCATGCATCCAACCCAATATGAATTTGTATAAACAACCAACCTGAAATATTATGTAAACATGTATACCAAAACATAACCAATTGTACACAAATATCTTAAAATCCTCTTTGTTGCTTTCCAATGTAGTTTCGTGGGTTCTGCAATAAGTCTTGATACCATACTACCGCAAATTAAATATCCAGTCGAGTTGCAGTTAAGTAGATCAAACTTCTAACTAATTGATGATATAAATTAACATCAACTGAATTTGAGTCATCATGTCCATATAACTTCAACCCAACTTCTAAATTTGTTGTTGTTGGCTTACTAATCAGCATTCTAAACTTCTTTAAAAAGTCCCTAGTATTGTTGAAAACGCAACAAGAAAATCTCAGTTTGACATTGCATTGGTCAAACTAGATAAAATTCGAATTTCCATTTCAACAAAAATATTGAAGGTAGTTAACTGAGGTGACATGGCACTTATCACTCAGTTAACTTGATTAATTCAATTTGGGTAAGCTTGAGTTCATTTCAATATGATTGATTGCTAAGTTGTAGCAATTTATTTCAGTTAAATTAAGTTATGGTCTGTTATAGGCCATTTTGTCCCATCTGATCAGCGACCCTCCTAATGGAATCAATCAACATCTTATTCCCCCTTGTCATCATCTTGCACAAATACCCATGCATGTACCTTTCATTTCCCAGAGTTTGAGCCCTGAACTGCTTCATCTGACCCAGTTTAAGGACCAATGCTCCTTGTAAGCTTACAAAGATGTGCTAACCAGCAGGTTGCTCCACTATGGCCTGCATTGGTCACCAACAGGATGCAACCCTTTGCACCTGCGTTAGTTCTAGAAATATGGGAGAATGATCACAATTTAGGAAGCTTCCCCTTCTAGGATTTTCCAGAAGTTGTTTCAACTACTTACTTTGGATAAAACATTCAGATCCTATCCTTCCCTACATTGGAGTTTTCACCACTAATCCTTTCTTCCTATACGTCCATTAGAGGTGGATATCTTACCCTAGATTGGTGATTGGATAAGAACTCCCAACTTACCATACTTTTGTATATATTCCCAACCTTCTATGTGGTTGGGGCTGGAATTTTGGAGAGTGATTATGTCCTTATGTTGTTGTAGTGAATGGACATCATCTCATGCATTTAGGTCGATTGAAGGTGCAAATTGTGACAAGGAAATGACAAGACAACAACTTGGAGGAGCTCTTCTACAAGCTCAACTACTACTTGTGGTTGTAATCTCCTTTCATTTGTAGGTTTTAACCCCATACAGAAATTACCTGCATACAAATTCTAAAACACATAAAATAAACAATAGCTAGAGCATAACACATAAAACAAATATACATTGAGATTTTCCCCTGGATCCCAAAACCAAGACTACCAGATTGATTTTTCATTATGTTCCTTTCAATGTTACAATACATATATATATATACATGCTGAAGCATCCAATACCATGGAATGAATACCATCGCGCCCAAAACCATGTGTGAAAACCATGCACAAAACCATAGGTAGGTCTGCCCACCCAATACAGGGTCCAAAAAAAATTTCCCTCAGGGTGCTAACCTAGACCCCGTAGAGGGGGGCTAACCGCCCCCTCTAACCCCTCAGTTAACTAAGGTAGCTAGTCATGGAAAGAATATAACACAACTCAATACCATTTATATTAATGCAAATAATTCATTATTTTCCTATATGTGATTTTGTTATTTCACTTATTTCAATACTATGTTGATCTATTGAATTAAGTACTTAGATGATACTGCATAGATATCATAGTTTCTTGGCTTGTGTTATATGACTGTGCAAGTTCTAATTTTTTCAATTAGAGCTGGAATTGGAGCTTCCAAGCTAAAGAAGGAGTGAAGTGTACGAAGGATTCCAGGTAGGCCTCACTCCGTCATCTATTTACATTAAGGAAAAGCATTGTGTTCCTTGTCTCTTTGTTGCTCTAGGTTAGCCACCAACCTAGGGGAGATACTTTTGTCCGTAATTGTAAATCCCGTATAAAAAACTGGTGACTTCACTGGGGAATGAAGAATTCCCTTAGTGGTATCTTTCTGCATTGTGTTTGATTATCTCTTTGACAAACCTTTTTTAAATCATCCAACCAGGAATAGACCCAAGAAGTTATTTCATTAAGCCCTTTTTGCAATTGTTGTGTCAGAAACCTCTTTCCTAGGCCCAATGCACCCCTTGTGCCTTTGACAGAGCGTTGCACCTCACCTTGGCCCACTCTGCACTAGCGTTGCAATGCATTAGTGCCTCTTCTGCATCAGCGTTGGCCCTTATTTTTGCATGAATTTTGCATTGGTTCTTGAGCCTATCTTTGGTCAGCCTACTTCTAGCTGAACTTCCTTGAGTCTTTAGCGTCTTATGGTCCCTCTAAAGCCTCCTTTTGGTTTGCATTTGTGTTTTTTTCCTTTGGTAAGAATCAATTTTAATTTTAATTTGTTCAATCATTTGGTTGCTTGCAAACTGATTGTGATTGGTTTTTGGTCGCTTGGATGAATTTTTGTTCTAGTCCTCATTCCCAAAAGTGTAATTGAATCAGTAATTGAACATTTACATCTTAGTTTTCTCCATTTCGAAATTTAAGTGTGGTGAAAAGAAATATTTTGCATCGGCATTTAGGGTTTTGCATGTGCATTAGCATAGGAACGGTTGCATTGGAAAGGAAATTTCATCTTGCTTCTTGTTTGTTGCATATTGTGTGTTCCATATTGCTTGTTTCTTCCCTTCCTTAGCTAGATTTTCATTGAAAGAGAAAGTATTTATATTTTCTCAAGTTAGATTTACATTTTAGGATATTCAGGTGACATTCATGGTGAGCCCTAAAACTAAAACTTAATCAAAGATAAACAGTAAATTTTATTGAATCAACCTAAGAAGCATTTGTAACATTTAGAGGTCTAGGCTAGAGATGTGTTCCAAAATCATTAAAAATAGGATCTGGTGTTGTTTTCCAGTGTTGCATCCCGGGGGTGAAATCCCATTCCACATATCTGAGTGTTTAGGACCATACTCCATGTACCTTCAGGTATATTGGTGGTGCTCCACACATATAAAGTATATGGGAATGCTCTCATCCAACGTTTATGCATTAGACAACACTACTATGAACTGCACTCCCACGTATTGTCGCATATATTTCTAGAGTCCCCAATAGGTTTCTATCCATCCATAGGTAACTAAGTTTGTCGCCTTGTATACCGTGATACACCGAACACAACATTCGGGAGATTGGTTGTTGTACATTAAGTCCATGGTTCACCAAGGTGTATATTGCAGTTCATGATTTCTTTGTAATCCTTTATGCCTAGATTACCCTTTTTTTCTTTTTATTTTTGTGTTAATAAAATTTATCATCCAACGTAGAAGAATAGAATCCCCCTCACTGTCATTCGCATAAAATTAAAAATAAGACTTCTCTTCCTCCAGGGGCTACTCTTAACCATCTTCCTAGAGATAGGCAAACACAAACTACCAAATTGGGAACATCGAGAACTACTTCTGTCCCTCCTCCCGATATTGATCATCCAAAATCATCTATCCCTTTGAGTTCTGAACCCAAGATTACATATGTTCCTATTTGTGACACTGACACAATTGAAACATAATTCCTTGAAACTTTTTCACCCTAGGTCATTGAATCTGATCTCTTTAAGTTAGGAATTTTTTTCCTGAGGTTATTGAACTTGAGGAGCCTAAGCCATCTTTACCTGATTCTTTGGGACCTTCCTCCTCTCTTCCTTTGTCTCAGATAGAACCAATATATCTTAGGTCTGGCGGTGAGCCTCTTCCGTATGGTCTTATAGGTATTGAAGAGATCCCACAAGAATATCCTCATCCTTCTACTCCTGTTCATTTGGAAGGAATTTATTTATATCAAACCAATCCTCTTCCATCTCTTCAACCACCGATACAATATTCTTTACCCGATTCTTTGGGCTTACCCATGGATTTCACGCGGCAATCTTCATTAGGATTGTTAACCATGACTAGAATGGATTCAAGCTCCCAGCCTCTGTCCACAACTATGGTTGAGACATCGAGTGTTGCATCCTCATATATGTTTGTAACCTCACCAAAAGCTCATTTATATGGTGGCCCGTCTGTCCCGCCTAGCTATTAGTCGTTATTTGGTACCTTTTCTGGTGTGTATTTTAGTCCTTGGACCTCTCCCATGTCATCCAATTCGGGAATAATGTCTGGTACTTCTCTTGTAAATGCCACAAAATCTTCTCCTCTTCCTCCATATACACCTACAATAGAGAAGCAGGTTGGACCTTATATCAGTGGGCAAAGCTACCCTCAATAACCCAACCATCTTTATGTTGGGTACCCTCCACCTAGATCACAGTTGCCTCCATCATCCCATCTTCACATGGCAGGGGTGCAACCTGTTGATGGTATTACTCAATATGGTAATTTGCCTAGTTATAGTCCTCCTCATCCTGGAATGGCTTTGAGTGTTTGGTAGCCTACTATACCCATATAACCTGGTTCATATTAGGATTGATTATTGAATCCTCAAACTCTACCATCTTCATCGCAAATTCCTACCTACTCATTAGCACCTCAACAAGATAAAATATATGTGAGCCAACCTTTACAGCCCATTCCAATGGTGTCTGGTTCTCCCCAGATCCCGATTCACCAACCTGTACAAGGTCCCTCACCTTCTCAATCGCCTGCACAAGGTACTCCTAAAGTCTCGATAGATCAAATTATTCAAAATTTGGCATAGTCCTAATTGAACCCATACCAGGGGACAATGCAAAACCCGATTAGGAAATAGTATGGATCACATAAAGTGCCTTTTCAAGGCTAGAAAATCCAAACTCAACCATTCCAACAGCTTTATCGCCATCCTGGGACTAGGCAACAATCCCAATTGTATGCTGGTTAGCAGAACCCTCCATATTCTAGTAACCAGATTCCTTATTATCAAAACCCTATGTATCCAAGAATGCAAGTGCCTATTTTCTAGACTATCCCTTCATATATTTGCCATCCTCCTCTGTACTTTAATCAGCAGTAGCCTTTTGTGGCTACTCTTTAATTACCAGATTTAACTCAGCTTACTAGCGACCCCATCACTCATTTGCCGTGGTGGTTGATTATTCCCACTAAGTTGCCTTTTTATATCCCAAAGTTCAATGGGAATCCAGGAGAAGACCCTTCGATGCATGTTATGACGTATCATCTATGGTTTTCATCTAATTCACTTAATGATGATTCTATTCAACTTTGTCTTTTCCAGAAAACGCTTATGGGTACCAAAACTAAATGGTATATTGAACTACCTAGAGCATTGTTTCATGACTTCAACACTTTAAGCCACTACCTTCCTCACACATTTCCAGTTTCCCATCAGATATGAAATTGGAATAGAACTATTTACTAACTTCAAACAATTAGACTCTACTCATATTTTGAATCACATTAATGAGTGGATACATCGTCGCCGGTTGGTCAAGACTTATGTTCCTAATCAGTTGTTAGAGGAATAGTTTGTCAAATCTCTGTTAGCTCCCATAACAGAAGATGTGGCCAAATGTGGAGTCATGACCGAAGAGCAGGTTATTCCTCATGCTCAATATTTAGATCTGGTCTATACCCAATCGAACACGCTCTATGATAAGATACCAAACACTCTAAGACCTTTGAATATTTTTCCTCTTCCACCTGGTAAATAATCTCGTGTTACCAAAGGCATTATAGGTTCTACCAGTTTGTAGTCAGTGATTAAACCATCTAGTAGTTCTCTTACCGCTCCTGTCCAAAACCCTCCATCTCATCCTCCTACAGCTTCTGCTTCTGAGAGAAATGTCATCTCATTTGATAAAGGCAAGTCTCAACAACAACTTGGGAGCAAGAAGAAAGTTAAAGGTAATAAAAAGAAAGACTGCTGACCATAGGATAAACAAACGGATTCGTCTTCCGATGAGAAACGAAAGCCTCGATACCCATGTTTGATTTGTCATGAGGATCACTTTACTTCCTTAAATCATCCATTTCTCCCATTGTGTTGATCGACCCGTTTCCCAATCAAGAGACCCATATGGTTGCTTGGGATGCCTCTTCATCTAACACAGTTTAATTATTTCCTCCTCAAAGTTGAAATATGATGTCATGGTGGCTACACAGAATAAGGACTATGGTAATGAAAATCTACCAAACGTTCAATCCACTGATTAACCTACTAGTTTGGTACCACCTTCATCTAATCATGTTCCACCTTTGATTCTTGTGGAATTGACTATCAAGCCTTCGCAGGGTGTTATCCATAAGTTTGCTTTCAACCCTCATTCGAGATCCACTCAAAATTACAATGTAGTTGAATATTTGGCTCAGTCTCCTTCGAATATTTTGACTCTTGAGGTGTTGCAAAATTTTCCCACCCAAAAGAAGGCCTTATTGTCAAATATTATATGTGTGGAACCATCAGATTCTAACCTAGTCATTTTCTCTCATGAAAACTATAGCCCTCAACGTTTGGCTCAATTATATTTTATGATCTACGTCCTTGTCCATGGTAAGAATAGTCATCATTCTATTGTGGACGATGGAGCTTCGACCTGCATCATGTCCTTGTCTTGCTAGAAGGAGATTGGTTCATGTCAACTGAGTAAATCTACCACCACATTAAAATCCTTTGATGGAAGGACATACAAACTTTGTGGGATTCTGAATTTTGTCCAAGTGGAATTAGGGGGAAAATCCATCTCCGTTGAAGTAGAAGTTATTGACGGACCTTTAGATTATAATATTCTATTGGGACATACATGAGTTTATGCTATGGTTGTTGTTGTTTCAACTTACTTTTGCATGATCACCTTTCCTCATAAAGGCAGGATCGTGGTCATAGATCAACTCAACTTCTTTGCTTTTGATTCCAATGTTATTGGAAGTTTCCCTCTTGTAGGGGAATCCCTACATTCCTATCAACATGTTGGAGTTGGTTTATTGAAGGATTCATCACTTATGGGAACTTTTTCGCTCCCTCCCCTTCCCCTTCCCATCTCCTCCACTTCATTTGCTTATATCAACATAATATCATCATCTACAATCTTAGATGATCCATGGATTGTTCCTAATGAAACTAGCATCAAACGTTTTGGCGACCAGATGCCACTTAACCCTGTTGAGAAAGATTACTAAGCCATCTACTTGGCTTGGGCGGCCCATACTTTTTATTTGATTAATTGGGTAGATCGATAATTGGATTATGGTACACCCTTTGATCCTTCCTCATGTATGTTCTCTACCGAAGAAAGCATCATGGAGGTCATGATGTCAGATGACGCGCCGTGGGATAAGCATCATCACTATCCCTCTTTCCCAGATACCATTGAAGATAATATTAGTGGTGTGTACCTACCTAATCTTTTCAAACCCCTTACAAATTTCATTTCCATTCATGAGATTGATTCGGAAAAGAACCTTTTGAATATCGAAGAAACTATTCCTCTCGATATTTTGATTAAACCAAGAATAGTCGAAAATTTATACGTCAGAGAATATTGCACTTCATCTGAAGTCGAGATTTATCAATCCCTTTTTCATGAGTTTAGAGATGTCTTTTCCTGGACGTACGAGGAAATGTCAAGTATTGACCCAAATATCGTAGTGCACAAAATAAAAATGTTCCCTGATACCAAACTCATATGAAAACGCCTCCATCGAGTCCATCTGAAGAATACTACTAGCATAAGGGATGAAATCGAAAATCTTCTTCAGGTTGGTTGTATATATCCCTTTCCTTTAACTAATTGGGTGTTGAATGTCTTCCCTGCCATGAAGAAATAAGGCACAATCCGAGTATGTGTTGATTATTGGGATGTGTATCGAGCTTGTCCAAAGGAAAACTATCGAATCCCATTTATTGACTAGGTTGTTGATGATTGTGTTGGCTGTGAAATTTATGCATTCATGGATATAATCAAATCAACATTCTCTCGATGGACCAACCTAAAACTGCATTTATTTGTCCCTCGAGTAATTTTTCTTATAGAAAGCTCCCTTTTGGTTTGAAGAATGTAGGGGCCACATTTAAATGTGTGATGGATTACGCTTTCCATGATATCAAGCACATCATGCAAACCTAATTGGACGATCTCCTTGCTCACTCCAAGCATTGGGTTGATCACCCCATGCATTTATGGGCCATCTTCCTCCATTGTAGACATTATAACATTCGACTTAACCTGCACAAATGTGTGTTGTGTGCCAGTTCTGGTTGAATCCTTGGTTTCGTAGTTTCGAAACAAGGAATTCATATTGATTCTTTAAAATTCCAAGCAATCCTTGAATTCCCTGTGCCTTCCGCTCTTGTTTAGTTACAAAGACTTTAAAAAATACTATGCTTGATCCCATGCATGATGCACTTTGTACATACTTTCTATAGGTGTGTTGAGTTTGTTTGCAGTGCGTTTTTCAGAGTTTCCCATGGTTTCTGTTGATTCTATTTACTTTTGGATTGCAGATTTCAACCTCTCTCGAACCGTATATTGGTTACTGATGGTGCTAATCATAGTACTCAGAACCTATCCTTTGCAGTGTGGGCTATCTTTTCTCTAAATGGTGAGCTAGTGAGTATGCAAGGGATTTGTATTGGTCACTCGACTAACAACATCGTTGCATATAGCGCAATAATTGAGTTACTTTTTGATGCTATTTCACATTATATTCACTGAATAGTCATCAGGCTTGACTCACAACTCGTAGTACTACAACTCGTGAAAATCTATTCAGTGAGAAACCCTGCCATCCTTCGCATGGTTTTGAGAGTGCGTCTTCTGGAGAGACATTATGATTTCATACGATATGAGCATATTTCTAGAAATCTAAACACATTAGTATATGCCCTAACTAATTTTGTTTTAGATCGACATTTGAAAAGAATGTAAATAACTTTCAATTCACATCATATCATATTAAAAGAAGAATAGGAACTAGGAAACACACACACACACACACACTATATATATATATATATATATATAATATATATATAATATATATATATTATATAAATATATATATATATATATATATATTTATATATATATATATTATATATTATATAGATATGTATTAAGTTTGGGTTTACAAAATGTGTGCCCCAAGGCACATATGGCTACATCATCCATATAAAAACTACGTGCAAAACATCTAAGTAGACAAATCAGTAGTGCTCATGATAAAATGACACTACACGAGATATCTTGTGCAGTAATCAACCAATACGACTAGGCACTATGATTGTGTGTCGTTGAAGTCACAATGGAATCTAATCAACCACGATCTCATGAATCCCACGTGTTAGGCCCTCCATGTGGTGCTCTACCTCTGATAGGATCTCTACTACATCTAGATCTTGTAGCGCATCCCATCCTACCACCATGACCTGTACTAGTCTCTCTGCCTCCTCTTATAGTTGTCTCTCTTGGCGACGAAGATATGTAGCACCTACTGGTCAAACATGACCAATGTTAGCATGAAAACATCAAATAGTTTATTCTTGAGAACATCAAAAAACACAAAAACAAAAAATCCTAAAAATTTCAAAAACTTAATGGTCAAAGTACCTTACCTAAAGCATCCCATTTCTCAGCCTCATGAAAGTCGAGCTTGGGATCATCACGGAAATCCATTCCAATGTAAGGATAATCATCAATGATGATGAACTGCCTGCGTAGCCACCCAAATAAGGTTGGTGAAAAATTGATCGTTGATGGGCCTGAATGTTGACTCATATTTTCTATCCACCTGCTCATCCATGGGGCCCTCAGATTGATGGGTTCATGTACAATCTGTTGAGGCTGTAATAGTTGCACCCGCTCTAGAGCAAATGAGACTAAAATCACTCCACAACTAAAGTTATTCAAATTCCCCTCCTTTACTTTAGTAATTTGTTCCTTCAAGTTAACCAAGACACCCTCACTCCAGTTGAATATTATTAGCTCTAAACATTCTATCCCATACTGCATGTATGATTTTCTCGCTACATGTAGTGTCGAGTTGCCTGCCAACCTTGCTATAATGAAAAACATTGTTCTCAAAGGTAATTTGGTTACATCCTTTATGTTGATGTTTCCATCCCTAGTAGGAAGGGTTTGAGTTCTGCAATAGGTAGTGATATAGTCTTTCACTGTCTCGCCACCACTTCTTCCACCTAGAAGAGAGACAAGGGCACCTCTCTTTTGACAATCTTGTCAGAAAGTAAATATCCTCTACATGTATCTCGAGTAGATTCTCCCCAAACCTGAACGTCTGTGCCTGAATATCCCATGAATGGACAAGGTATTTTAACAACTCCATTTGTTTCCTCATACCAGGTAACCAGAAGAATTTCAAGAACCCACAATTTTTGAGTGCCTGGATGGTAGTAGGGTCATTTACCGCATTTAAATCTTGTTCCTCATGTTCCCTTTCTCGATATATGAATGACATTTTGTACTAATGGGTACTTGAAACATCAACAAGGGGTCCATTAGGCTCTTTCCCAACTTAGGAAAGTGTGCCCAATGCACCCCAACATTATCTACCACAGTGTTGCACCTCTACTTGTAGTGTTCCCCTACCTAGGTGCAACACAGATTTCAACACTTCGGGGATGTGTTGGTCCCATGGAATTTTTTATGAACCCCAGGGGTCTCAAAACCTGAAACGTTTTGCGCGAAATTACATAAATGGACTGTAGAAAGATAGAGAAAGGTTTCAATTCCTACCTGGAAGTGACGACACTTGAAATGATTCCATGGATTGGTCACAATAAGCTATAGATGATTGAGGGAAAAAGGGATCCAAATACTCATTGTTGAAGTTAAAATGTGAAATGGTAAAAATGACAAGTTATTTTGGATATTTATGGTCACCTTCTCATTATGTTATTCATTTTTTAATGTTTTGACTTAGATATGCTTCATTTTTACTATGAAACAAGTATGTTTAATCCTTCTTGTGGTGTTTTGAGCAAAGTGACAACTACTAGCAGGTTTTCATTATGTTTTGAACATGTTAATTTGACCACAGAGTATACTTTTTATCTCTTTTTAAGGCTCCTTAAACCTTCAAAAAAGGAACCACCCAGGAGTCTTCTTTCAACTCTTTTCAGACTCCCAAAATATGAAAATATTGTCGAGCACTTGTCTTTTCGAACACGCAAAATTAAATGAAAATATTTCTACTCAGTATAAGTTTAACCCTTTTTCGAACTGAGATAGAATAACTACAAAAAAGGAAAAATTTAGTTGAAAATGGCTAAGAGGTTCTATTAGGTATTGTTTTCTACCTTTTTAGACATAAGGGTCTACCTACGAAAAGGGAAATATGGAGTTTTCATTTTTGACTCTTTTTCAAACTCTCTAAACATGAAAAATATGTCGATTTTTACCTTCACTGGACTCATTAAAACATCAAACAATGATGGAACTGTCAAACATGCCAAAGTCTAACCACTCCTTCTCAGGGTTCGTTAAATATACTCAGAGGGATTAATCGGAAGGATGAACTTACGTATGAAGAATATTTTGTCTTCCTCAAGCTTGTTAAAAAATAAAGAGGTACTGACCACGGGATTCCATTTTTATAATGGCGGCAAGTCACTCTTGAACACGACACTCTTCCACTTCATCTTCATGGCTGTTGGGTTGGGTAATATTCTTGTATTTTGGTTATCATACTATCTTCAGAGCCTCCATTTCAGTTTTGGGTCAATGCTGCCAACTCTATTCAATGTCGCCAATGTGTTTAAGAGAAGTCATTCAGTTGATCTCTGCTACAATAATCTTAAGTCTTCATTTCATGTCTGCCTTTCTTGATCCAATTCCATGTCAACATCATCCTGATCATTATATCTCAATCATGATACCTGTTTCGTGTCATTGATGGGGGATATATCAAGGCCTTCCTATGATGGGTCACTTCTTGTCGACATCAACACATCATCCAGAAAGTTGGCTTAGAAAGTTCCCTCGTTACCTTGGTTCGTGCATACATCAATGGAAATTTTCCTCACTCTTGATGACAGTTTTACATTAATGGCAGCCTTTGACTGAAATATTTTTGTGGTTTTTGACATCAACTCATTTATTCACACTATACGGATTGTACTGTAGTACCTTGAGAGCCATTAACATCATCAGTGGTTTCTCTCACGTATGTTAACGACTTACATCATTAGTCGGTAATCAGATTGTGTCTACCATGTTTGACACCAACTCATTAATTCACATGGTTAGACTCATACATTGGTTGGTCATGTGAACGATATAGAAGACCCCCGATCTAGTTTCTTCAATTTGGGCTATGATTTTAGGATTATACAAAAATCACAATTTATGATGGCTATGATCATATACACAATCATCCATTCATGGGTCCACCTGTTGCATCTATAGACGTGTCTTTTAATCATTGTACATGTTATGTTAGCTTATGAGTTGAGTATGTGTATGCCTCCCTCAGAAAACAAAGATGTCATGTTGTAAATGTGTTGTAACAGATGAAGCTCAATGGTTGTCCTTGATCCCCACTTGTCACAAGGTAAAGCACTTCAATCATCAGTCATCATCTTTGACTTTGCGCTTTAGGGGGCAGTATGTTATAGGCCATTTTGTCACATCCAATCAGTGAACCTCCTAATGGGTTCAAACAACATCCTATTCCCCCTAAGCTTATCATCATCTCGCACAAATCCCTATGCATGTACCTTTCATTTCACAGAGTTTGAGCCCTAAATTGCTTCACTTGACCCATTTTAAGGACCAATGCTCCCTGTAATCCTACTAGGGTGCGTTCACCAATAGGTTTCTCCACTATGGTCTATGTTGGTCACCAGCAGGTTGCTCCCCTTTGCACCTGCGATGGTTCTAGAAATCCGTGAGAATGATAGGGATTTCGGAAGCTTCCCCTTCTAGGAGTTTACAGAAGTTGTTTCAACTACTTACCTTGGATAAAACATTTGGATCCTATCCTTCCCTACATTGGAGTTTTCAACACTTATCCTTTGATCCTATCCCTCCATCAAAGGTGGATCTCTTACCCTAGATTGTTAATTGGATAAGAACTCCCAACTTACCATACTTCTCTATATATTCCCAACCTTCTATGTGGTTGGGGGTGGGCTTTTGGAGATTGATTATGCCCTTATGTTGTTGTAGTGAGTGTTCATCATCTCATGCATTTAGGGTCATTGGAGGTGCCTATTGTGACAAGGAAAGGGCAAGTCAACAACTTGGAGGAGCTCTTATACAAGATCAACTGCTACTTATGGTTGTAATCTCCTTCCATTTATATTAATGCAAATAATTCTTTGTTTTCCTATATGTGATGTTGTTATTTTACTTATTCAATACCATGTTGATCTATTGAATGAAGTGCTTAGACAATACTGCATAGATCTTGTAGTTTCTTGGCTTGTGTTATATGACTGTGCAGGTTCTAATTTTGGAAATCAAAGTTGGAATTGGAGCTTCCAAGCTAAAGGAGTGAAGTGCGTGAAGAATTCAAGGTAGGCCTCACTCCATTGTCTATTTACTTTAAGGAAATGCATTGTTTTCATTGTCTTTATGTTGTTCTAGGTTAGCCATCGATCTAGGGGAGATACTTTTGTCTACAATTGTAAATATTGTATAACATGGTTAGTTAAACTAGTTATCACTATTGGAAGGTCAATTTTTGGAAGTGGAACTTCAACCACACTCAGTGATCAACCAGTTAACTGATCAATCAACCAAAAATAATTGATTCCTGCAGATAATCCAAGTTACCCAGTTGAGATGGAGATTCCAAGGCAGTGTACTATCAGTTGTAGACTATTCCAATATATGCAGGTGGTGCATGCAGTCAAAGGAAGATCCTAAAGGAAGTGCGAAATCCAATTGAGGGGATTTCCTAAATAATAGGGGCTAATTTCCTCAAGGAACAACACAAGGAAATAAGATCCTAGAGGGCTTGAAAATTGGTTAAATGTTGGCCAAATTAAGTTAGGCAGGCAGAGAGATAGACTATACACTTGCAGGTTGTGCTCAGGCTTGAGCAAGAATATTGATTCATCTATATTCTTTCATTAATGCAATATATATAAGAAGGAGTTTTGAGTAGTTTATTTCCCCTAGATAAATCTATGTGCATGTGTGATGTTTCCTTTTTCATGTCTATGATTTGTGTTCTAGATTATGAATTAATGTCCGCAGGAAAATGAGTAGCTTTGAGTCTTGTGATTTAGTTAATTTCATGAGCAGTTTCAAATTTACAGTCTGATTTCTACATGGTATCTGAGCTCAATTCACAATAGAGAAGGAAATTTGAAGTTGGGTCTCAGAGATTCGAATTTGAAGATCAGTGTAGTAGGATTTCCTTAGAGTTGGGAAGATGGCCTTCAATGGACTACGGCTAGAGTATGCCTTGGAAGGCACCTCAAATCCCAATCCAAACTAGAATCTAGTCATGGGAGCAAGAAGAAAGACTTCTCCAGAATCAAGTGCTTTCACTATCATGAATTTGGGCACTATGCCACGAAGTGTTCACACAATATTATAAGCAAGAAGACCTAAGGAGGAGAAGTAGGTGAAGCTTTGGCTCCACAGTTTGAGCTTGACTTTACCCTCATTATATGCATGGACAACACAATGATGGGGAGAGTGTGGTACTTGTACTCAGGTGCCTCATTCCATTTGATTGGGAATAGAGAATTTTCAGTGACCTGGAGGAAAATGAATTTCATATGCACATTGAGATGGGGGACAACAAAAGATATAACATGATCAAGATTGGGACAATCACCTTTCAGAGGGATTCAGATTCCCCCCTCAAGCTCAAGGATGTCATGTACACTCTAGGACTAAAGAAAAATTATGTCTTTGTTGCAGTTTTGGAAGACTATGGTTATGATGTGACCTTCAACAAAGGAAATGCATTCCTGAGACACATAACCATGGGATAGGTGAAGTAGATTGGGGTTCATGCGAAGAAATTATACAAGATAGACGTGGAGGATTGTGTTTCATTGAGAACAAAGGCAGAGAAGGTGCAAAGCCATGATGTCATTGAAATTTGGCATATAATACTTGTTCATTTACCACAAACCTCTCTAAAGGAGCACTTGAGTAGTAGGATGTATGCAAAGGATGTACTTTGGGGAAGTACACAAAACCCACTATCCATGATCACGAAAACAAGGCACATGATTTCCTTGAAATAATCCACTCTGATGTCTGTGGACATTGTCATGTGGAAAGAGTTATATTTGCGGACAAATCTAACCTCCCTAGGAGTCTAAGACTCTCTAGTGACAAACAAACCAAACAAGAGCTATCCTTCTCTAAATACACATCATTCTACGAGAATTCAAATGTTTCCGATCTTACCTTAGGTCCAACGCTTGTTGTAGCAGTCCAGCCTTGCTAATCCAGATGAGCTTCTCCTTCACTTTCAGACCTGCATACACTAACAAAGCAAACGATTACATAGCATCTGAATATTCATCATAAAACAAAGCATATCTATCATATTGACCAAGGAATACATGAAATAATTCATTAACAACAAATCATTGAGAAGAATGGACTTATTTGTATTAAGGAAACAAAAAGGAACCATTACAACCTGAGCCTTGGTGTTGTGCAAGCTCCTCCCAGGGTCCAACAAGAGATTTCCTCTACTTTGACAAGCTCACCCACTCCTAATATGGCAACAAGAAAGGATAGTGATCTCTCCTCACAAGTCAACAATGGAAGTCCTAATTCCAGCAGCATTTACCCTTTGGAATGTTCAGCTTTCAACCTCCCCTCCTCTGGCCTAATGCCTGTATTTATAGTACTCTAGAGGAATTTATTCAGTTCCAACATCAATGGGATACTCCCTCTTTTGGATGGGGTAGCTCCTCTCTTGATGGGATAAGTTCCTCTATCATAGGGATGCATGAACCATCTGGAGGTGCTCAATACACGTCAAACACTCTTCTAGAAGGCTCTAGAAGTGACCACAGGTAACTTTTTTAAGATGAAACTCGCGCCTTTTGACCTTTAAAGGGGTACGCACCCATCCTTTGGCTTACAGAGCGTATTACTACGCAGGTCTAATGTATTTGGAGTGCGTACACGCAGGCAAGGTAGAGAGAACCTGCGTACCCAGAGATAAACATGTTTTCAAGTGACTTTCTCTCTCTTTGAAGTTTTGACATGAAGAGCAGAAGTATGGGGCTTGACAAAGAGGACAATGTGGTTATTGATGAGGCCATATAGACTGCAGATAGTCAAGGTGACAAATTTCAGTGT
>APFE030611109.1:142461-239107 GCA_000404065.3 Pinus taeda | reverse complement strand
TTATGATTTCTCATGTTAATGATTAAGTGTAATTAACTTATTATTTAGGTTTATATTATTATTTATATAATAAGTTAGTTATTATACTCATTAATTAATCTAAAATTAAATTGAGAGCTTGGTTGTATGCTATTTGTTGTTTGAATTAATTAATAAGTTCTATTACAATATGCAATCTATTTATAATTATTCATTCATAAGTTAATGATTAAGTGTAATTAACTTATTATTTAGGTTTATATTATTATTTATATAATAAGTTTGTTATTATACTCATTAATTAATCTAAAATTAAATTGTGAGATTGGTTATATGTTATTTGTTTGAATTAATTAATAAGTTCTATTACAATATGTAATCTATTTATAATTCTTCATTATTGTGTAGATAATTTGTAATTAATTAATAAAAGGTCTATAATATTATTGATATAATAAGTTTATTATATTGTTAATTTATTAATTAAATAGAAATGTGGGATGAGTTATGAGATATTTTATTTAATAGATTGAATTAATCAATAAGTTTCATTTTAATAATTACCATTATATTATTTTATTTGTAATTTCTAATGTCTTGCGTAATTAATTTTTAGAGGTTTATATTATTATTTATATGCCAAGTTTATTATGCTGCTACTTTATTAAAATTAGGTTGAGAAATTAGTTATATGTTATTTAATTTAATTGATTAAATAAGTTACCAAGCCTATTATTAATTTATTAATTCTATTGGTTTATAAATTATTTATATACTAAGTTTATTATGCTGCTAATTTATTATGTTTATTCATTGATTTACATTATTAATTTAATTTATTATGTTGCTAATTAATTAAAATTAAATAGAGAAATTCGTTATATGTTATTTTATTAATTGGTTAAATTAGTTACTAAGTTCTAAGTTTAACTTAGTTTCAATAATTTTTGGAGAACTCATGTTATATGTTTATGCCCTTAATGCTGATAAAGTTTTTTATATTATCTATGTATGATTAAAATTAAAATGGGAATAGTTTTATGGTGCTTATTCAATTCATAAATTTTAATTAAAGGTCATATTATTTGGAGTTCTTAAGAGATTAAGCTAAAGGATAATTGATTAGGCAAGATTTATTCTTGACTAAAGAAGAGCTAAAAGGTCAAAACTCTTAAGGTTTTATAGGAAGCCCTGACTAAGAGAGGAACAACCAAGATAAGGAAGAGAGAGGTAGAAGGAGAAGGAGAAGGAAGGGAGAGATGCATTATTCGAGGGGGTGAGCAAAGAGTTCCAATTCTTGCTAATTTCCAAGCCTCCATCCTTATTAAGGTTGCGTGGGTGCTTTATGATTTCAATAGCTTCTCTAACCTTCCGCTTGAAATGGTGATCTTCATTGGCAATGACTTTAGCGTCTTCAAGGCATATATGGTGATTAGTTTTACTAACATGCTCAGTCAAGGCTGAAGAGCGGGTTCTTTCGTTACGGATATCTGCACCATGCTCTTTGAGCCTAATCCTCACAGATCTACCCGTTTCCCCTATATATTTTTCCCCACATGAGAAATTGATGATATACGCCGCTTTTTGCTGAAGCTGTTCTTGGCTGTCCTTTACTGATTTCATTCTTTGTTTGATGGTTGACCAGGGTTTGAATGCAGTCTTTATATCTTTCTTTTTGAGGATTTTAGCTATCTTGTCAGTGACTCCTTGAATGTATGGAAGGTAGGCATTGGAACTCAAGGGTTCTTTCGCCTTGTTTTTATTATTTTCAGATTTGGCCTTTTGAATGGCCTTGAATATGCTTTTATTGTTGTATCCTAAGTTGGCAAATGTTATTTTTAGGTAAGTGGTCTCCTCTTCAGTATGGTTTGGCCTTTTGAATGGTCTTGAATATGCTTTTATTGTTGTATCCTAAGTTGGAAAATGTTGTTTTTAGGTAAGTGATCTCTTCTTCAGTATGGTTTGGCCTTTTGAATGGCCTTGAATATGCTTTTATTGTTGTATCCTAAGTTGGAAAATGTTCTTTTTAGGTAAGTGATCTCCTCTTCAGTATGGTTTGGCCTTTTGAATGGCCTTGAATATGCTTTTATTGTTGTATCCTAAGTTGGCAAATGTTCTTTTTAGGTAAGTGATCTCCTCTTCAGTATGATTGGCTTCTTCAAGTTTATTTCCCAATTCTTCAACTGTCTTTTGGGTTGCCTTTGTAGCCATTTTCGCTAATTTTGTTTTCTCAAAAATAATCTAAATAGAAGGCCAAACATCATTGATGGAATAAATGATGTTGGTCCAAAGAATTTATTTCATATATCCTAATGGCTCTTGTGGTGTTAAGTCCTTCTCAAGGGTTTTTATCCTTTCAACCATCCTTTGGTTCTTCTGAGCTTCTTCCTTCTACTGTATTTGTGCAAGTTTACAATTGGTCTCTATACTTGTCACTTTCTCTCTGAGTTTCTTGAGCTTAGTGGCCTGGATAGTCATTTCTTCCATGGCCTTCATCAATTCTGTAGTTTTCTCTGTTGGTGTCTCTGTGCTTGTCAATATACATGTACCTACTGAAATACCTGTTACTGACAATGCAGTTGTTGGTGGAAATGTTGGTGCTAATGTAACATCCAACGTGGAGGGAATTGCTATGGAATCTATAGGTATTATAGTCTGAGGAGTGGTGGCCAACTCACTCTGCTTTGACTGTATCAAATATTCCAATTATTTTTTAGTTTCCATCAATTGGTCATTCAATTTAAGGACTAGGTCCATAAGCTCTTCCTCCTTCTGTGTTTCCAACACTTCAACTGTTTGAGGATGATGAAGAGGAGAAATATTAAGTTGCTTCTTTAGTGCAGCTATGTCATCATTTTTCTTCTTTATAAGCTTCTCTGTTGCTTTCACATCCTTGGGATCATGTCCCACCTCTATGACCAAGTCCTCTAAGGACTTTATTCTAGTGTCTTTGGCCTTTGAAGAGGCATTTTACAACTAGAATTGTACTGAGATGTTATTTAGTGAATTTTGAAGTTGGTGGGCTACTATTGCCTTGCTGGCTAAGGTGGAATAGATGATTTCACCAGTTTGCTTATATAACTCTATTTGGTCAATAGGATCGATATCCTTTGCCAATACTTCAAAATCTATTTTTAGGTAATCTACCATTGGTTTAGCTTGTTGTATGGTTCGGTTCAGAGAACGCATCTACAGCTTACCTTCTTTTATATCAAAGGCTGACATTAGCCTTGTTTGGTTTGTTGGAGCCATCTTCAGATAGTGTCCATATCTTTGCACATATAACCTTTCATTCCTTTCTTTGATTTCCTTGTA
Organism: Pinus taeda; assembly: GCA_000404065.3. Lineage (NCBI taxonomy): Eukaryota > Viridiplantae > Streptophyta > Pinopsida > Pinales > Pinaceae > Pinus > Pinus taeda. The sequence continues at coordinate 235,813 of APFE030611109.1, read as the reverse complement.
TTTTTCCTTGATATCTAGGTTCTGTCTAGTAGGAGCCCTAAAGGAGGATACTTCCACACTATGTCACCCTTCCAACATTTGAGCGTGTGAGGTGGAAGGTTCTTATGTCCCTCCTAAGGAGTGGTATTCCTGCTTTCTATCCTCTCTGCTCCTAAAGTTCCTACTATCTCTTTAGTGTATTCCTGCTCTGAATATGGATTTTAACTTTTCCTCTTAGAATAGGTTTGGGCAATAAGCCTATTGGAAGGAGTGGCCTCATCTCTGTCCTTCCTCTCCTCATTTAGAGGAGTCTCTAAACAGAAGGATTGGTCATGATTTGTTCAGGTTGGGCAAGTTACTCTAAAATTTTAGGCTATTCAGATTCTTCTAGCTGTTCTGAAAGTTCTGGTTGCTTTGATGGCCCTGCTTCATTTGAAGACTCTGGTTGCCTTGATGAGCCTGCCTCTACTGTCTGCCCACTATGTCCCTGGGATTGCCTCTGAGATTGAGACTCTCCTGGCACTTGTACAAAGGAATCCTCATCAAGTCTTCTGTCTAAGTCTACTAATACATTATCAACAACAACCTCTATGCTATCCTGATCTATCAAAGTGCCTTCCATCCATTCAGATTGAATAGCATATTGTTCAATTTCAAGGATTCTATGGTGGATGTATGGAGATAATTTGTTCTTTTGTCTCCTATTACAAATGAAGTCTAAGGGATCATAATTCCATACAAAACTCTATTTTAGTTTCAACCTTTGGAGGAATTCATTTGCCTCCTTTCCTGCTTCCCTACTGTTACAAATGAATGGGCCCAATTGATCTTTTATTCTAAGTTGGACTTTCTTCTTGGCTTTCACAAAGTGCACCTCATCTGAATTGATCATTTGTCTGTAGTACTGCAGAGAAAATAATCTCATGGGAAGGTACTTTGGAAATTTGTAAGGTGGAAATTCACATCCATAAATTCTGATTTTAGTGTGGTTTTGGTACATGTACTGATCCCCGACTTTATATTTCTTTGACAACTATAAGACCCTCCTGATGTCTGCACTAATTTTTGGTGGAGGGCTTCCTAGTAGCATGGTTGTCACAAGGTACACAAAGAGGTCTATGAAATTTTTATAAGAGTATTGAGAATCAAATTGATGGATTAATGAAGTACAAAAGATCACTGATCTGGCATTCTTACTGCCCCTTGGATATGATCATAGTTCATGTGGCAGTAGTGTACAATCTCTGGGAAGATATGAAGTTTGGGGAACTAGTATTTGGGTAAACTTGATTCCCAAAGTCCAATGTAGTCTTCATGGTTCAGGTATTGGTCTCTGTGCTTACAGAAAAGTTTCAAAAGGGATTTTGAGACAGAGGTATCTTTAATCTAGAAATCTTTGTCTACAGGTGGGAGATGGTCTAAATCTCTATAAGGAGTTGAAATGGACATGATATTCAATGCAATTGGGGCATCCATTCTTGGTTCTTGGGGATTCAAGGATGGGGCCAAAGTGATCCAGGTGGATCTTGGTGGCCACTTGCCAAGTCCACCTGGACATCCACCACTGGTTCTCTCAGCATTTTAAGTTTCCTCAATGGTAGCACAACTTACTATTTTTAGCAGTTTTTCGGGTCTTGAACTTGTGGAGCTGTTTTGAGGCCCTAAATGACGTTTTTTGGGAAATCTAGGGCGAACAATGGTCCAAAGTGGTAGTTCTCGGATAGATATTTCTAACGAGCTATTGTACGAGTCAAACGGAGATTGTATGCCAAAGTTCTGACCCCGGGAAGTTGATGTACCAATTTACCCAAACAGGGCCCACAGTTTGGCATTTCATCTTCTAGGGTTAGGCTTTGGAATGTTAAGGGTTTTCCATTGTTTCTCAATAATAAATAGGCCTTCGAGCCTCATTGTAACACAGTTCAGAGGCATGTAGCCACCACATCTCTTCTCAGAGATAAGCTACCATCGTCCTATCTGGTTTATTTTCATTATTGTTTGTAAGCATATTTCTGTATTTTACATTAATGAAATGAAGTATTATTTCCGCTGCATATATGTGTTTATGGTTATCTCTATAATTCATTGTGTTTCTCTTTAAGTCTGGATCAATGGTATCAGAGCGGTCTGCTTCTTCTCTGTTTTTCTTTGCATGTCCCCAACGAGGTCGGGATATAAGGAGTTAGGGCTTGAACTGGTCGAACCTTTACAAGACCAACCTCACAAATCCCGATGGCCTCCCATGGCGGATGAGAAGAAAGATGAGGGGGTAGGAGATCCTATGAAAATCTTGCTCAAAGAAGCCCTCGAGCGACAACGGAATGCAATGATGGATAGCTTTGCCCAAATCCTTTAGTAGCTACTCAGAAGCGATGCATCGACTTCCAGCAGCTAATCTGGAAACACCACGCCCTTTAAGGTACAAGTTAATTTTGAAATACCCATATTCAAGGGTCAGATAGACGCAGATATCGTAGATAAATGGTTAAATCTGCTAGAGAGTTATTTTTGTATTCATGAATTTTCGAGTCGGGAAAAAATTGCTTTCGCTCTTCTCAAAGCAACCCCCCACGTCAAGGACTGGTGGGAAACCTACTGCGAGCAAAAGGATGAAATTACTGGCTCACTATTTTCAACTGCACCCACCTAGAATTCATTCCGGGATGCCATCAAGGAACAGTACTACCCTGTCAGAAGCTATGAGGATGAATACATAAAGTGGACCACGCTGCGGCAGGGAAGGGACCAAGATGTGCTGGAGTTCACTAATCTTTTCCATACCCTTCACACAAAGTTGGGTATCAAGGATTTGGAGAAGCATTTGATACTCAAATGCCACGGCTGCATGTACAAGTACATCCAAGAAGAAATAGAATTCTTGAACATCTCCTCGCTCGGCACAGCATATCGTTATGCCGTCAAGGTCGAGCAGAAGTTTAAACAAAAGAAGCGAGACTTTGGATCTGCGAATCCAAAGCAAGGGAAAGGTGCCCCTAAACCACAGAACAAAGGAAAAAGCCAAGGCAGGGCAACCCAGGAAAACCCGCCATAGCTACAAGCAAAGAACAGCGCCACGAAGCTGAAAAAGAACACAAGAAAATGGTGTGAGTTCCATAAGAGCTCCACTCACAACACAAGTGAGTGTCCGGCCAAGCAGTCACTGGTGGCTGAGCTAAAGGTTTCCGAATTATATGCATGTTCTGACTCTGAGTCAGAACCAAATAAGGGGAATGACAAAGGGAAGGAGATCATTGATGCAGATGCCAACGCCACTGTTGCTACCGCCAAGATCTAGAAAAATGAACCCGAAGATCCAGAGGAGGAGGAGTGTCTCTTCCACTCCCAAATGTGGGTAAAGGGCTCCTCGCTACAGTTCATTGTTGATAGCGGGAGCCAAAAGAACCTCATTTTGGTAGAGGTTGTGAAGCAGTTGGGCTTACCAACTATAGCACATCCGAAAACTGTACACCATCAGGTGGCTTCACCAAGGACAGGATCTTCGCGTGAGCCAGTAGTGTCACCTTCCATACAACATCAAACCCTTCACAAATGAGGTATTGTGTGACATTGCTCCCCTTGAAGTTTGTGATGTATTATTAGGACAATCATACTTGTGGAAGCGACATGCTGTGTATGAATCAAGGGCCCGTGCTGTTATTATTACAGTGGGAAATAAGTTTTACAGGATAGCAGAGGTAGCACCGCCTACCGCCTTCTCTTTGATTATAGCAAAACAATGTAGTAAGCTCATTTCCAAAATCGGCAAATTTGTTTTCTTGATGATACTCCCTCAAGGAAAGAAGAAGACAATGGCCACGACCTCCAGACAGAGCCCCTCCGCACGACAACTACAGATGGACAAGGTCATGGAGGAGTACGGGGACATCTTCACCTCCCCCGCAGGGGTTCCTCTACATTGTCAGGTCAAGAACTCCATCGATTTGACCCCAGGTGCGCCGCTACCCAATGGACCAATTTATCGGTGTTCCATTCTGGAGAACGATGAAATCAAGAGACAGATTTAGGAGCTCCTATAGAAAGGTCACATCCATCATAATTCATCACCTTGTGGGAGCCCGATTGTGTTGGTACAGAAGAAGGATGGGACTTGGAGACTCTGAATTGACTATCGGGCACTGAACAAGATCACTGTCCCTAATAGGTACCTGATCCCGTGGATTGATGATCTCCTTGATCAACTAAAGGGGGATAAATATTTCAGCAAGATCGGTCTGAAGTCGGAATATCACTAGGTACCAATCGAACCCTCGATGTGTGGAAGACTTCTTTCAAAGTCAAGGAGGGCCTTTTCGAATGGTTGGTTATGCCTTTTAGATTGACAAATGCTCCTGCAACCTTCATGAGACTAATGGATGACATCTTATGGCCATTCACCAACTCATTTGTAGTGGTATACTTGGATGACATTCTGATGTTCAGCCAGAGTTGGGAATAGCACCTCCACCACATCCGACAGGTTATCCAAACACTGCGGCAACACAAGCAATGTGCCAATTTGGAGAAATGCACTCTTGGCATGACTCAGGTTCAATATCTAGGATACATTATTGATGAATAGGGGGTGCATGTGGATCCAACCTCCAAGTCATTCAGGATTGGCCATCTCCAACCACTCTAACAGTGCTCCGCAACTTTCTAGGTCTTGCCAACTTCTACCGCAGGTTTGTGTTGGGGTTTTCTCATATCACTTGGCCCTTGAGTCAAGTCATGAAGGGAGGAGCGAAAGCAAAATTATTTTGTTCCGAATCTCAACAGAAGGCATTCATAAAGTTGAAATATCACCTTTGCACGGCACCAGTGCTCGTGTTACCAGATTTGCAACAACCATTTGAGGTCAAGACAAATGCCTCTGACTATGCTATTGGGGCAGTCCTTACTCAACATGGGCATCCAGTGGCATATCATAGTGAAAAACTTTCAGACACAGTCCGGAAGTATCCCACTTATGATAAAGAGATGTATTCCATTGTGCAGGCCTGCCGACAATGGAAGCATTACATTTTGGGGAAGGAAACGATTATCCACACAGACCGCCGACCTTTGTAGTTCATACATACCCAAGGGAAGTTGTAGAATGATCGCCATTAGAATTGGTCTGCATACCTACAACAACACATATTTCATTAAATATGGAAGTATTCAGTGGATCTAGAATTTAGAACTTTAACTGATTAAGTTTTTTCAAAATGAGGAATTTGAAAGTCACTTAATTCACTAATTTTAATGTAGATATTCACCATTTTTGTGTAAAAATTATCATGATAAACTTTATAAAACAAATTTATATAAACTTGCTAAAAAAAATCTTTCACATTTTAATCTTGGATTCCTTACATTATCTATTTTAATATTTTTTATGGTTTATAGTAAAAGATAAGTTTGTTAAGGTTACTTTATGAAAATAATGATGTGTATGTTACTATTATTAATCCATTTAATTATAATCTGATATAGTAAATATCATGTATGTGTTAAGTCACGAATATTACTAAGGCAGTGTTGGCACAATTTAAAAGTCTATCACCTTTGCAACACTATTTATATTATGGTTGAAGATTAAAAAACTCTCAAAGGTCATTGAGTTTATACTCATATTAGAATTAAATTTCAAAATATTTGTGACGCTACCAACCTTTTTGATTGTTTAACTAAACAAAATTATGATGATATTGAAACACTTCTTTTAATGCTTTTTCAGCATAACAATAAAATTCGAAATAACTTTTAATAATATCTTTTTATCTCCTTATTTACCATAGTTGGTCTTAGTGGATGATAATCATCATTATCACCATCATAATTACATACTATTGTAGAAAGTTTGCACCATTTTAGAGTTGAGGAGAAAACTAAATTTAAGATCAAATTAAATGTTGAATGTGAGTAGTAGCATAATTTATTTTTATTTATTAGTTGTATGTTTATGTTATTAAAGAAGTTGATTGAGGCTCACTTTATGAATAATAGATTAATATGCAAGATATATATTAAGTATAAAGTTATTTAATGACAAATGAAATTTTTGGTAATGTGTCCAATATATACCATTATTTAGAACTTTAACTAGATTATCTTTTTTTCGAAATGAGGAATTAGAAAGTCACTTAGTTCACTAATTCCTATATAGATATTCACCATTTTTCGTGTAAAAATTATAATGATAAACTTTATAAAACAAATTTATATAAACTTGAAAAAGAAAACATTTCACATATTAATCTTGGATTCCTTACATTATCTATTTTAATATTTTTATGGTTTATATTAAAAAGATAAGTTTGTTAAGGTTATTTTATGAAAATAATGATGCGTGTGTAACTATTATTAACCGATAATCCGATATAGTAAATATCATGTATACGTTAAGTTACAATTATTACTAAAACAATGTTGGCAGAATTTAAAATTCAAAACAACTTTTAGTAATATCTTTTTACCTTCTTATATACCATATTTGGTCTTAGTGGATGATAATCATCATTATCACCATCATCATTACATACTATTGTAGGAAGTTTGCACCATTTTAGAGTTAAGGAGAGAATAATTTTTTAGGATCAAACTAAATGTTGAATATAATTTATTTTTATTTATTATTTGTACTTGTATGTAAAAAACGAAGTTGGTTGAGGCTTACTTAATGAATAATATATTAATATGCAAGCTATATATCAAGTATAAAGTTATTCAATGACAAATGATCATAGTAGTGTGTCCAATATATACCATCATAGATCCATTTTAAGTGCAGAAATAGGGATCAAATTTCTTCAAGTGCAAACACTTTTAGAGTGAAAGATACAATGTGTTATTTTTAATTGTTGAAACTATATTTTTGAATGCTAAGTAGAGTATATATACGAACAAATAATAATTTTAACCATAAGAAAATTTCATATATATATAGATATATATGAAGTTCATATTGACATAAATTAGTTAACATAAATCTTCAAATAGTTACTTTTGAAAAGTATAAGATTTAAAACCTCTGATTCACAACAATTTTTTACTTCTAATTACTTACAAAATATTCTTTTTTTAATATTTTTCTATTTAGAAAATAATTTTATTTTAAACGGGCATAGAGGGACAGACAAACTTACACATCCCCCCATATTGGGCTGTAAAATGAGCCTCTTGTCTCAATTACTAATCATTTTAAAGATCAAAATCAATCATGAATTAGAATAGTAACAAAGTAGTACAATTTGATTATTTTCAAATACAACAAGAAAGAGAGAAAAATGATTAAGATATTTATTACACATGTTTATATTTTATCCCTGTAATGTTTAAGGATACTATATTGAAAAGAACATATTAACATTCATCTAAAACTTAAATTCCTTACATTATTTCTATTACCATTAACATCTATATTTATGTATTAAATTTGACCATGAATACTAGATTGTGTAAAAAAAATCTTACCTATAAAGCTATTTAACAATATATTAACACTGTTTTCCTTACTATTATTGACCATTTTAAATTGACACTAACTACTTTTCCTAAGTTGAGTACAAATTAATTATACTAGTATAATGTTGGCACCACTTCAAAATCTATAAGAAGAAATATTTTATAATTCTAGTTGTGTTGTTCAATGATCAAAATATTTTTTTTATAAATTAAAGTGCAACAAAATAGGGAATTTGATTATATCAATTATAATAAAGAAAATTAAGGAAAACTCACCTCAAACATTATATCAAGCATCTAGTATTTATTCATTAAGTGTTTAAATGGTTTATATTAAATAGAATACTAATTAGGTACTCCACTGTTGTTTTAATATAACAAGTTTAGAAGATGTTTTTAGGTGCATTATTGAATTTGATTATGCATATTTGATATGGTGAGAAGTCATGCTGGTCAAATAAAAATTTGAAAACTTAAATATTTTATGGCATTGTCATGTAATTTGTATAACACATCATTACATTGAAATATTAAATAATATAAAACTTCTTCAAAAAAAATATGAAGAGAATATTTATACAATAAATATGGGAAAGTGACTCTAAATGTATATTAATAGATCGTCCAAAAAAAATTACATTTATGTATCATATAAACCTACTCTTAAGATATTCGCTCAAGTAGATCAAGAATGGCTTCTATACCATATTTATTTATCTTGGTCTTCTTGCAATGTTCTTTCTTTGGCATCCATACCCACACTATGGTATTAATTGGAATAGAGCCAACTTCTTTGTCATCAGGATTTGGTACCCAATATTGCTCTAAAAATCTTCCATTGTATTTCCCTAACATAGGCTTCCACCTGTCAACCTTTACATGAAGATTCTCACTTTCATTATCCCTAAATATATTTGAGATGGATTTTGCCATCCAAATCATCTCACCTGCATCCTCATTTCCTGGTATAACTAGCAACATCTTTCCTTTCTCAACATCAATCATCGGATTGAATGTTGGCTTTGGCTTGTTTCGTTTGGCTCCAACATATATTGGTTCATCTATCGCATTATCAAAATCTCCATCCATAATACTTGAGATTACTTGGAGTGCATTACGATCAACATCAACAATGTGCCTTGTCTTGGGCCAGAAATCCTCAGAAGATGAATCATTTCCATCTATTATTCTATGATCATTATAGATTCCATCTAATGTATCAAGAACCTTTTCCCAATACACTACTTTATTTTTCCATTCCTCTGTAACAATTGGTGAATCCTCATTCCCAATAGTGTCTTTCCACATTTTTATGTATGATGTTATCCCTTCCTTTGGTTCTTTTAAATAGACATCATTCTATTTGGCGGCTAAGAAATATGGCTTCCCTATGGGAATTATAGGTCGACCTTCATCATCTATATTCCATACCTCAACTGGTTCTAACCACTCAATATGTCTAATTGATTCTTTATACCTTCATACTGGAACATGATTGACTATAAGAAATTGGAAGTATTGAACATTAAGATGTCCAACTAGTGCATTTTTTCCCTGCTTAATGTATCCATTAAGGAAACTTTTGAAGTAATAGACCTTGTCAATAAGTGTAGGTGGAATACTCTATTTTCTTCAATCATGCGATATGTATCCATCATTTCAGGTAAAGAATAAATATCTTTACTTTTTTGGTTGGAAGACATTCTTCCATCGGTTCCATCTATCTCTTCATGGGTGTGCCCCACAGGCAAGAACCCAACCTCAATAGTGATGAAGACACCAAGTGCAGTTAAAAGTGATAGAAACATGAAAAGAGAGCGATTCTTATTATCACTTGTTGTATTGTCCAACTGTAACAAAAAATATGGAGGAAGAGGTTTAAAATCAACATTTTCACTTTTTGAACTTCCATGAGATATAAAATCATCCTTGTACCCTTGACATTTTGGGTAAATAGAGGTGTCAAGTAATGCATTTGTAAGTGGGTTTCTTCAAATTCCACTTTCATAAAGTAGATCACCATACATATCCATTAATGGGTCTTCAAGGTCCCTTAAGCACTTTGCAAGGGATGTAATAGTAAATTGTGTTCCCATATGGACAAATGGTAAGGAGAAATGACCAAAACCTCCCGCCTTATGGCCATGTGTAAGCATACCTATCAATGACAAACCCAAATTTGTTCCTACAACAGATTTTGATTTGACACATAGCCTTGGTATTGAAGTCTTTGTTTTGTCCATTTTACCATGAATAATGCTCAAATACTCCTTTGGAAACTGCTCTCACATAATTCTATGGGCATAGTAGCAATATCTTCCACACATAACAATCTTGTAATGTTTCGTCAACCTACCTCGTGCCTTTTCTTCCAACTCTTTTCTAGTTGCTGACTTCATTTTTGCTTTCAAGACAATACATTCATTACATTTACTGAAGTTGGTGTTCTTTGAAAATGCCACATCTCGAAACTTAGTATTCCAGATCTTTCTCATTGTTGGTTTTGATATTGATGGGTAATTGAGCTTTTGAAGAGCCTCATTTATCTCTTTTAACAAAGAATTTTGTGTTTAAGTCAAAGGAAGCAGTCTTAAAGGAGCATATGTTCCATCTTCTTCAACTTGACGTGTTTGGTTTGGTGAAAAATCTGAATTATCCATTACAATTTTTTGGAATAATTCTATGGCTGACATTGTGTGAGCTCGTGCTTTGCATGTGTTGGTGTTACCATGAATAGCTTTGATCTGTCCATGTTGGAGGTAATGCTGGTAGTTATAGAATGTGCTTTGAGGAATTTTATGTATCATATACCATGCTTTCTTACAAATAATATTCCCATTAAATCTCATGTCCTTTACATTTCTAGCAATAGGTGGTAGGCCATGGCCATGGCCATGGCTGCTTGACATCACTGTGTTTGACATAAGTAAATTCAAGACAAATTCTCAAATACCATTTGTATTTATTTGTCTCATACCCCTTCTAGCACCTGCAATGGCATTCCTATCGACATGTTGAAGACAATCTTTTCTACAACATACATCTGCTGCCAAAAGTCAAATTTCTTTCTCTTCATCTATTTCTGTTTGACATTTTGCAATTTTTTTTGTAGCCATAACTGGTTTAATCCTTTTATATGGCCTTGTTACATTCATATCAATTGAGTTTCTATCTTTTTCATTACAAAGGTACCCATCCCATTTGTTTAAGGGATTTGCATCCTCTATAACATCACATATCACCATTTCTTTGGGTGGTTCCTTGAAATTTTCCTTGACCCTTAATATCACACCTTTGATGTCCACCAACTTATTTATTGGCCATCTAACCAAACAATGTATATACTTATCACCAATTCTGCATCTCTCACAATTTCCATCTATCTCTTCTAGAAAAACACCAAAATCCATTTCACCTAGTGTTTCACCCTCAACAATGTCATCCTTGTCAACATTAACTAGCATTCCTTTGGCGATGCACATGCCTGTTCCCATGCATTCATGTGTAAGAGAAACCTTTGGACATATGAATTTAACCCTATCTTGGGGAATATTTATGGCATGATCATGACAGTGAGGCTCCAAATCTAATTCTGGCCAAATTTCATAAGATTCTAATGCACCCCCAAGTGTATGCTCAAACCCTGTTGGATGTGGTAGAGGAGCATTATGTTTTAACACCTTTTCAATTTTAACCACTATGCATCCTTTCTTTAACATATTTCCATGCACTTTATGCCCAAGCTCTATATTGAATATGGAGCCCTTGCCCACCTTCCCTCCATGTTGTAGAAGATTTACCTTGTCTCCAATAGAAAATGTTGAAGAAACATTTGTACCTATAAACAAATGTAAATAGTGTTAGTATTTACTCAAAAAAAGAACATTTATTATAGTATCAATAATATATAACACATGCTTCAATATTTTGATTTACCTATGTGGTGTCTCAAATCCACAATCTTCCATGGACGTATGCCCCCTTCATTAACATCATCATCAATAAAATGTGGTTGAATGACATTTATTATCAAAATTGCAACATAATCAACATTAAACCTTTCTCCAACATAATAAGTTCCATACTCTACAGATTCAACCCTTGCTAGCCCAATGACTTGATCATTAATAATGAGATCAACATAGTCCCCTTTTGCCAAAATTATATTTTCCATTGTAGCTTGCATCAATTCTGTAACAACAATTACATCGTAACTTGTAATTAAAAGAATGAACCATGTAAAGTGTGACTTTATCTTTCCCCAAAAACACACAATTTACGAAAAAGTAATATAAATGCAAAAATAAAAATATTATGGTAGTCATCTTGTATGTAATGAAACATTGTTTCCTCAAATGAAATCTAACAATCAATATCATTCCTTCTACTACAAACATAAGCATATTGCTAGAAGCAACATTACATGGTCAAATAAATCTAGCACACGCTAGATTTCCTTCTAGCACAAAAACAAGCACATTCCAATAACAATATTCTAAGGCGAAGGAAATCCACCACATGCTAAATTTTCTTCTAACGTAAATAGAAGCATATTACTCACAAAAAAAATTCAAAGTAAAAGAAATCTTACACATTCTAGAGTTTATTGTAGCACAAGCACAATCACATTGCCAAAAATAACATTGCAGTGTAGAAGATATCTAGCATATGCATGATTTACTTCTAGCACAAACAAAAGCACATTGCCATCAATAACATTGTAGGGAAAACAAAAGCCAACAAAATCCAACAACTTCTATCACAAACACAATCACATTTCCAATAACAATGTCGCAAGGTAAAATAAATTTAATGCATGCTAGCTTTACATGTAGCATAAATACAAGCATGCTACCAATAACAACATTTTATGTCAGAAGAAATCTAGTGCATGCTATATTTCCCTCTAACACAAATAAAAGCACATTACCAAGGTGAAAGAGATCTAACACGTGTTATATTTCCTTCTATAATAAACAACCAAATTGAAAACAATAATATTGCATAGCAAAAGAGATCTAGCACAACTTCTAGCCCAAACACAAGCACAAAATTTCCAATAACATTGCCAAAGTGATGGAAATCTAACACTTGCTAGATTTCCCTTTATCATAAACAACCAAATTGACAACAACACTATTGCAAAGAAAAAGAAATCTAGCATAGTTTCTAGCCCAAACACAAGCACATTTCCAATAAAAATATTGCAAGGTGAAAGAAATTTAACACATATTAGCTTTACATGTGGCACAAATACAATTATACTACCAACAACAACATTGCATCCCAAAGGAAATCTATTGCGTGTTATGTTTATTTTTAAAACGAATCAACAAAGTGTAATGGTGATTTTTTGTTGTAAAGACCCATATGAAAAGTGGCATAATGCTAATAAGACCAATGAAGCTACTGCAGGATACCCACTCACCTTTCCCTTTATCCGACAAAAAAACTCCTAGGTGTGAAATCCTTTTTTGGCCGAGTGTTTTCTTGTAAGAGGGGAAAGTAATGAATAATTCTTCCTGTTAGAATGTATTTATTTGGGGAAAACAAGGTGGAAAGCATGAAGCCTCATCACCTTAACAAGAAAGTAAGGCTAACTAGGCTAGATTGATATCCATGTCTGATTGTTAAAATTGGCAACTAGGGCCAAACTCCATGTGGGTCATCTTTTTTTTTTTTTCAGTAACTCCCAGTCCTAATCTATGGGAGACTTAGGATCAATCCTCGTAGCTGCCTCTATAACACTAGGAGTACATCCAACTACCTGCAAGTTGATATACTAGGATCCTATGATTTTAGCAAGAACAAGACTCTTGTGCTGCCAAGGCGAGGGCGCGGAATCTAGTCCTCGAGCTGCCACCACAGCAGGTCAGTGTACTCAATGAGATTTGAACTACAATCTCCTGGGCCTCACCCAAGTAGACTTACCATCAAACCACACATCACAGTACCCATGTGGGTCACCTTATTAATGGAAGATGATATTTTTCTTAGATCCCTCTCATCGAGAGGTGTAGGATTTATCTAAAGATCATCCGATTCTGATACGTATTCATGGAGATATGAATTTATTTGTGTTATGGGACAATTCGTCAAGGTCAAGCAACAACCAAAAAACCCCACTTGTGCTCAACATTTTAGTATAAATAGAGGTGGCCTTCAAGTCATTTTAACACACTTGGGATCTCTTCCTCTCTACTTGTCTTTAGGTTTTAGTAGGAGGAGAGATCCTAAGGGATAATGCTGCCCTAATCCAGAGGGCAGAAGCCGGAACTGCCAGGAATAGCTAGAAAAGCCAGAACTATCGGGAATAGCCAAAATTGTCGGAACTGCTGGGAATAGTCAGAACAGCCGGGAAGCTGATGGAGAGGGCAGAAGTTGGAACTATCGGGAAAGGTTGAAACTACGAGGAATAGCTGGAGACGTTGAAAAAGTGGAAACTATCGCGAATAGCCGGAATTTCCAAAATTGCTAGAACTGTGGAGAATAGCTGGAATTGGCGGAATTGCTGGGAACTGTCGAAACTGCCAGAAAAGTGGGAAATGTCAGGAATAGCCAGAACTACCGGGAATTGTCATAACTGTCGGGAACAATGGGAACCAATGATCAAATTTTGAAGGGCAAGTCTTAATTTTATTTAGAAGGGTGCACATTGAGGTCGCCCTTCTATAATGAAAAGCACAAAAAAATGAAATTCAACTGACAAGAGTAAATTATTTTCAAATTCCTTTTTTTTAACACATGGTGAATTAGTAACTATTTGGTTGGAACTAAAGGTGTGAGTTCCAAGACAACATATTATTGGTTGTCGATGTCTTTACAATGTTGCAAGCTGCAAGATATTCCTCAGTTTATCAAGAACAATAACCCCTTCCAACACAGTTGCAAGTCCAGTATTTATCATACAATTCATACACATTGTAACTGACAAGTGACAAGCCAATTGTGTTCATAACATTTATGTTCACCAAATGTTATGATTTCTGTCTTTTTCCTTTAATTATTGTCATATTAAGCAGAGGTTGGTGCAAGAACATCCAAAAAAGAACTAGTTTGAATTTCCACCAATATGATGAGTTTCCACCTTGTGTTAATTAGGTTCTGGCAATAATTTTGACAGGAAAACTGAGTTTCCATGAATTTTTTCAGTTTCAAATCTGGTGTTTAAGCATGTGGCAAAAAAAGAAAAGCTCTAAAAAATTCTCTGTTTCTGAAAATTTTGCAGACTTTGAACAATGGACTATTAGTCGAACCCCATGATCAAAAGGCCATAGAAAATGTATTGCTAGAGCTAAAAACCCATGGAATGAATGTCGTTGTAATGGGTTGAGAAACAATCACCTTTTCTCATGGCCTGGACATTGCAGAGAATATTTCTCTCGAGTAATTGTATGCGGGATGAGGCATCCTCAATGGAAGACTATCCCTGTTATGGATACTACTCTGGGGGAGGAATCAATGGGTGATTCCCTAAAGGACATGTATCTTCGGCTTTTTGTTGATGGCGAGAAATATTCCATTAATGGCTCTCTGGATAATTCTACCGAAGTTGACAAACTTCTGGGACCAAAGGGCGACCCAGAACTTATTTTGGATAAACTGAAAAGGGCGTTACTATCTTTTAACATTGAAGAAACTAAACCTAAGTCAAGGCCTCCAATGAATAACTTAATTGTCTCAAACAAGTATCTTGCACTGAGAAATAAGAAGAAGCTTTTTGTTATAGCTATGGACTGCTATGATTACAGTGGCAATGTATATCCCCATATGTTGAAAATAATTCAAGAGATAATCAAAGTTGTGCATTCTGATGCAACAATAACAAGATTTTTCGGTCTTGTACTATCAACTGCATTAACAGTTGATGAAACTCTGGGGATGTTGAACTCTGGCAATATATTGCCTCTTGAATTCAATGCTTTAATTTGTAGTGGTGCGAGTGAACTTTACTATTCATCGATTCCTGCTTATCTCGATAACTTGGGAGGACTTTGGCTTCTTTCCTTTTATAATTTAGGTTGTTGGGACATTATGAATTATGACTTATGCTACTTATATATTTCATTAATTTTTTATTCATTTGATATTAAATAGTTGGGACTTAATGACTTAGGCCTAACAAGGGATTAGTTGAAGGTGCCTTGGTTAGGATTTTGATTTGGATGGTGTTTCTAATGATGAGAGCTCAATTGAATTGTAAACTGTATTGGTGAGACAGTGGAATTTAATTTATTCTTATTACTATTTGATTCAATTGAACTGTAAACTGTATTGGTGAGACAGTGGAATTTAATTTATTCTTATTACTATTTGATTCAATTGAACTGTGAATTGTATTGGTGAGACAGTGGAATATATTCTCATTACTAGTTGATTGATTCATGCTATTAAGGCATTAAATTTAATTTTTGTCTTGATGTTTGAATTGCATATTCTTAGAGGTAAGTAAAAAATATAGATATCAAAGCAGAATGAGTAACTTACAGATCTATTTGTATTTAGACTTGCTCCTTCACATCGCACAAACAACAGGACCGAGATGTATATATTGAAGCATAATGTGCAGTTCTGTGAAATCTAGTATGCTATGAACTTATGACGTCTCTCGAATGCGCTCCTCTCCTAGCATAAATCGTGCTTAAACCTTGCTTGACAGGTGTCTTCTGAATGATGAATCTATGATCCTCTCCAATCATCGTCAAACCCTGCTTTACGGGTAGCCTACAGGCACAACTGCTAACTTGCATCATATGCACAAGTTACAATTAGAAAAAACAATTCAAAAAGAAAATGTTGTTTTCGAAATGGGAGCAACTCTGAATTTGGAAACTGTTCTTTCTAAAATGGGATTTAACATCAGTTGAGAAAGGAAATTCACAAGTTCAACCATTGTAATTTTTGATAGACCCACGGTGCACTAACAGTTTGGAATTTGAAATTCCCAAAATATGGATTTTAGAAAAAAATGAAATTAAAAAAAATAAATTGGACAGGTTGACAACTTAACAACCCTTCTTAAAAAAATTTATAATATTATTCTAATTTTTCTAAATGGAAAAATTCAAATTTAAAATTTTTTTGAATAGCAAAATATTATTCCTACGTATGCGTCGTGCCAGAGGCCCTTTGAAGGGCCCTGACGTGTTCAAATTTGATCACTGGTGGGAACTATCGGAACAAATAGGAAGCTGACACAAATGGCAGAAGCCGGAAATGTCGAAACTGTGGGGAAATGTCGGAAGTGCTGGAACTGTGAAAATTGTCGGGAACAGCCGAAATTGCCAGAACTACTGGGAATAGTTAAAATTGCCGAAACTGCCAGGAAATGCCGTAACATGTGGGAAAGTTAACGCAAAGGATAGAAGCCGGAATAGCCGGAACTGTCGAGAACAACCGAAATTGTCAGAGCTATCAGGAACAACTGGAATTGCCGTAACTGCCAAGAACTACCGAAACTGTCGAGAGATTATATTTTTCTTGGATCTCTCTCATTGAGAGGTGTAGGATTGATCTAAAGATCATCCATTCCGATAAGTATTCCTGGAGATATGAATTTATTTGTGTTATGGGGCAATTCGTCAAGGTCGGCCAACGACCAAATAAACCCCACTTGTGATCAACGTTTTAGTATAAATAGAGGTGGCCTTCAAGTCATTTTAACACACTTGGGATCTCTTCCTCTCTACTTATCTTTTGGTTTTAGTAGGAGGAGAGATCCTAAGGGATAATGCTACCCTAATCCAGAGGGTGAAAGCCAGAACTGCCGGGAACTACTAGAAATGCCAGGAATAGCCGAAAAAGTCGTAATTGTCAGGAATAGCTAGAATTGCCGGAACTGTTAGAACTACCAGGAATAGTCAGAATGTCGAGAACAGCTGGAACTATCAAAACAACCGGGAAGCTTACGCAGAGGACAGAAGCCGAAACTGACAAAACTGTCGGGAAAAGCTGGAAAAGCCGGAAAGTCGGAACTTCCGGAACTACTAGAAATAGCCAAAATTGTCAGAACTACCCAAACTGCTAGAAGTGTTGGAATTGTCAGGAATTGCCAAAACTGCCAAGAATAGCTAGAAAAGTTAGAACTGTTGAAACTGATGGGAATAGCCAAAACTACCAAAATTGCCGTGAATAGTCGGAACTATCAGAAACAGCTGGAATTGCCGAAACAGCCAATAATAGACGGAATTTGTGGCACTGTCAAAACTGTCGGGAATAGTCAGAACTGTCGAGAACAAATGAAATTACCAGGAATAGCCAAAATTGTTAGAATTGCCGAAATAACTAAAATAGCCAGGAATAGCCGGAATTGCCAGAACTATTGAAACTACCAAGAATAGTTGTAACTGTTGAGAACAGTCGGAACTGCCGAGACAATTGGGAAGCTGACGCAAAGGATAGAAGTCGGAACTGCCGGAACTGTCAGGAAAAGCTGGAACTGCCAAAACTCTCGTGAAAAGCCGGAACTGTCGAAACTGTCAGGAAAAGCTGGAAAAGCCGGAAAGATCGGAACTGCCAAAACTGCCAGAAATAGCTATAATTGTCAGAACTGTTGGAACTGTTAGAACTGCTAGAATTATTGGGAATTACCAGAACTGCTGGGAACAGCCAAAGAAGTTAGAATTGTTGAAACTGATGGGAATAATTGGAACTACCGAAACTGCTGTGAATAGTCGGAACTGTCGAGAATAGCTGGAACTGCCGAAACAGCCGAGAATCTAACGCAAAGGGTAGAAGTCAAAACTATTGGGAAAAGCTGGAAATGTTGGAACTTCCAGGAATAACCGTAATTGCCTTAACTGTCGAGAACAACCAAAATTGCTGAAACTACCGGGAACTGTCGAGAACAACCGAAATTGTCGGAACTGCTGGGACTGTTGGGAACAACCAAAATTGCCAAAACTGCCAGGAACAGTCGGAACTATCGGGACTGCCAGGAACTACTAGAACTGTCGGGAACTACCAGAACAGCCAGAGCATCTGTCTCCGAAGGAGAGCAGCATGCAAGGGACAACTGACTAACATTGGGACAGTTGTATGGTACTTAGCACCAAGTACACCAAGCAAACAATGTTACAACTAGCATGCAAGGGACAGCGAGTATGCAACAACAAGCATGCTAATGATAATAAGCAAGCTAGAGACAACAAGCAAACAAGATACAGCCAGCACATAGGTCAGTATGGCAACATGGTGCGGCAGTGGCACATAATACAATACAGCGATGGGTACAGTCATGATTAATGAAGCATGATGAGATGCAGCACAGTGATAATGGGTGCAGCATGGTGAGGTGCAACATGATGATGAAATGCAACACAACGATCGGTGAAGGAGTCACCTTGGAGAATCTTTTGAAGCAACATGTCTTCAACTGATCTCATGTATCATCTTCTTAGAGATGATCTATGCACTTATCTAGATAAGTCAACATGTTAACTTTTTGTAAACATACTATCTCTCTCTCTTTGCTGAACTATTGAAGAACATATAAGAAGAATTGATCAAGGGTTTCCCCACATTGGGGTTTGTCATGGGCTAGCACCACATCTTGTGTCCTCTTGTCTTGTCTTGTCTTCTACGATTTATGTTTATGTTCTATCTGCAGTTTACTTTAATGCTCATGCGATTGCTAATCTGGAAAAGATATTGAGATAGATGTGAAAATTGAAATAAATTGCTCTAAACATAGAACATACCAAAATTAACATCGATGAACAATATTAGTGGTAAAATTTGTTATTTTCACTATGATTGGTAATGTACCTTGAATGACACATGTGCTATCATCTTCATAATGTTAACAGTTACACATCCATGACATCTCTGGTTCTTCCAACTTCTATGACATAATTAATGTAGTTGAAGCCTTCGAGATTTCTAGATCCAATGTTCTTAGAAGAATGTGGCAGGCTCAAAAGTTAGTGTCCAAGCAGTTACTCACCTTTATCACAAGTTGACCAACTAGTTTTCCTATTCTAGATAACTCTCAAGATCTCCTTAAATGCCACAAGCAAAAGAAGGTATTGTAAAGACAATCTCTCTCTGTTTCTAAAGGAAAACAATCTATGTTTAATGACAAAAGATAGTTTTTTGTTATTTTTGGAACAGTTTCCTTGAGTACATTGCCAAAGAAATCATAATACATGAAGAGTTTATATACTCTCAAAATCTTCCAAGATCACGTAATCACAATTGAGCCTCAGCAACTATATAGTTATGAGGCAGCCTAACCCATATTCATGTAATCAGTTTTCCTCTAGATGATTATGTAATAAAAAACTATACAGACAAATATGCATTCTATTGACAAGAATGCATAAACCCCTATGAAGGTCTTACAAGGACAGAAACATTTGTACCAGGAAGATCTACCTGAAGAAATCAATTCCTGTCGGCTCAACCAACAAAGGTCGTTGTGCAATCTGCAAGTACCAAACAATAATCCCACACAGCAGTGTCCAGGTTTTTCTAGCATATTATTAAAAAAAGTTTCATTTCTCCCCATGTAGGTTGACCATACCAATGTAAAGTTTCATTGTTCAAAAGTTTAGGGCCTCCTTGGTAAAACCATGCATGTCATATTCAGTGACTATGGAATACTCTGAGGTAGATTCAGTAATAAATTGTGTTCATCAATAGAGTTTTGGCATTTTCTAGCTAAGTTAAGGCACCAACACCACAACTGTTATGAATAACCCAGTAAAGTCTCAAGAGAGAGCCTCTTTTGCCTCATCTCTATATCAATCCATGAAATGGTGGAGAGCCTAACAACCTTCTCTTTTAATCACTCAAGCTAGACCAAATTAACAAGCTTTATTCCTACCTAACCAAACATTTTCCATGTTTTTTATTCCTCATAAAAATATATCAGTCTAGGGGATATCCTGATGAAAAATGTACATCTCATCAGACTATTTTAACACCTTGTTATAGAAGATTAACCCACTGGCCTTTGTTCTGTGCTGACTTTCCAAACCCAATAGCTCCTCAATAAGATTACTCTCGTATTGAATCTAAAACCATTTAACTATGATTAATTGGTATCACATACAATTTGGAAGGAAGGGTCATAATTCCAGGTTTGGACCATTGAGTTAGGTTTATAGCTTAAATGGCAGTTTCATTCTTTGAGTTAAACTATCTTTGAAATATATGATATAACTGACCCAGTCTATTTTTATGTCACTACTAAAACAATCCATGAAATGTGCATGCAAGGTATAAAATCAATGCTTAACTTGGCTTCCAGACTAATCTTCCACATTTGAATGGACTTCCCAAAACAATGCATTGTGTTTATATAATGCTTCATGCATCTCTAGTGAAAAATAAAGGCTAGATGCCAAATGTGTTTGTCAGATGTTGCTTATGAATGCATAAATAAGATTGGTTTATTTCATATATTCTTAAGAGAGAGCCTCTTTTGTCTCATCTCTATATCAATCTATGAAATGGTGGAGAGCCTAACAACTTCCTCTTTTAATCACTCAAGCTAGACCAAATTGACAGGTTGTATTCCTACCTAACCAAACATTTTACATGTTTTTTCTTCCTCATAAAAAGATATCAATCTAGGGGATACCCTGATGCAAAATGTACATCTCAGTAGACTATTTTAACACCTGGTTTTAGGAGATTAACCCACTGCCCTTTGTTTTATGGTGACTTTCCAAACCCAATTGCTCCTCCATAAGATTACTCTCATATTGAATCTAAACCATTTAACTATGATTAATTGGTATTTCCTGATCAGCATTTACAAACATTTATCAAATACCATCACACAAATGGCATGGTTAATATCAGCAAAAGGCACAACTCTTAGTGCAGCAACGATGAAGCATTTGGCACACGAAGAATACAACAATGTAGCAACTAGATATAGTATTTGAAAATGAAAAATAGGAGATACTAGAATGGCATAGTTGACATTGTAACATAGTGCTTGGCACAGTTAGGAAAGAAAATAAACATAGTTAGAAAAGGCTATTGATTGTAGCAAAGTAGGCACTTGGACATAGCAAATTCAGATGTCCCATTTGTGGTTTGATATTCCTTTTTTTTTCTCTGCATAATGAATTTCTGGAGGAAACCCACAGGGTACTTCCCCTCTGTCTAAGAATGGTATCCAGGGTAAACTGGATTCTTCAAGGCTCTAGGCTAGCTCAATTGTCAGCAATTAGCTCATGAAGAGAGCAAGCATGTCACAAAGTGGAATATGAACCCAGATGTAGGAGGATAACTAGTTTCCTCTCAACAACTGGAGCTCCACCCAATTGACCTGTGGTTTGATAATTCGATAAATTTGATATATTTTTGTAAGATAGTTCTCTCATGGGGAGTGGGTACAGCAGATGGACAATTACGCTAGATCAAGTCAGAAATGTGAGAGTAAATAGCCATGAGAGAAAAATCTATGGGAGACAACTTTTTCGTGTGTGTAGAGAAGGATACTAAGAGAAAGGCTTAATGTGCAAAGTTGGTGGTATGAAAAACAAAGAAAGGAAAAAAAAGATCGAGGGGATAAACAGAAATGTCTCCTCTCGTTTATATATTTTGCTGATTTGAAAAAAAGCTTACTCATTTCCATTCTTCTTCCTTGTCTGTTTGTTGTCCCATTTTCTGCTGCTATTGACTTCTTTCTCTTTGAAAAAATCCCATTTCTTTATCTCTTTATGTCCTCATCCATTCTCTTTCAAAATGTTTCGATTCAAGGTTTGCTCCATGAATTTCACATAAACTCATCATTGATATCTATTGATCTTCACCATTTGAGTCTCAGCAGGACCATTTTTGTCTCTGATACCTATTGCCATGGTTCTTTCATACCTTCAAAGGAGAAGCAGCTTCAACATGCACAACCATGAGAAAAGCACTGGGAAAAGATGAAGAAGACAGTGGAGATGTAGGACAGCAAAAATCTCTCTATTTCTAATTTATTACTTGCAAATAAATGATAGTCTCAAAGTGTGGGAATTGAGAGGACAACCGCCTCCAGAGTAAGTTCATTTTTTTCCCTTTTTGAATGTAACATGGCATATTAAGGTTTAGGAATCCCCTGATAGGAAAGTATCCTTGAATTTAACACAACATATTAATGTTTAGGAATTCCCTGATTGGAAAGTACTACTAACGAACACTTAAAAATGGAATTACCATACACTGTGATATCCATGATGGTTGGATCACCAAGAAACTAGTGCAGTTATGCAGCATGGATGGACTGTTAAATTTGAAGACAGAGTATAGTAAGAAACAGAAAATCTCACTACGCACTAGTTTAAATCAATGTTCACTGCTAATGAGATAAGGTGTCCTTCAAATCACATTATACACTTGTCTGAATCATCGCTTCATTGAGCCATTGCTAACAAGCAGTTTGATAATAAAGATAGTTTGCTAACAGGGACAGTTTGATCATTCGTTCCAAGTACAAACTCAAAATACTAATGGAAGATAGGTCATCCTCATGCCTTGGAGACATAACATATACGTTTTCATAGACGTTATCTGTTCACAACTAAAACTTCATTCCCGATGCGCCTTTCCACTATATGTGATTAATTAGCTTTACAAAAAAACCCTTTTCCAATCTATCTACTACTTGAGGTTATATAACCTTATCTTCTTCAAAGAAATCCTTACTTTATAACTTAAGGAACATCATAGGAAGACTTCAAAAAAAAGTCTGTAGAATCTTTCATCACACCGTCAAGAACTTGTAAATATTTATGGCAACAAGGGACAAAGTCAAAGTCTGCTTTGATAACTCATTCGCTGAAGTATTGACTTCATGAAGAATGTCCCTGAAAGAATCTTTGTCAAAGTTTGTTGAAGTGTTGAGTTGGTGAAGAATGTTTGTGAAAGAATTTCATATAAAAGATATAATTGAGTTATAAAAGTCCACCAACAAATGACACAGATTTATATTTATTAATTGATGCTTTCCTATTGACCTAATCAATACAAGCTTGGAACCATTCATGATCTGCAACTTCTTAACACCTCTAAGCATAACAACCTCAATAAGTTTTCTTAGGGAAGTAAACTATGCTTGGATAGTTGATCCTCTATCGAGAGAATATTGAATATGGAAATAGTGATTAGGAATGAGAAAAATAACAACACATACCCCACAAATGCAGGGATGGTCTTAACTAACACCATAAATAAATAAACTCAAAATTCAAAGCTATCATTACTGATAGCTTAGGCTTCCTTGTGGGTATATCCTCCAACATTTAATGAGCTAGGTATAATAGAGCCAACATTAATAGAAAGAAGAATGTCCTTGTCTTGAAAAATGCTAGAGTTCTTTGTTTACCAAATACCATATATGAGTAACACTACAAGAGCTTCAAAGCATTTAAGAAAATTATTAAAGAACCAAACTTATGCACATTCCATCAAAATAACATAGGACCAAAGAGCCTTTGGCTTGAGCTCAATGAAAAATTTAAATAGGATTTGAACAATATAACGACAGGAGATAAACAAATGATGAACATTTTCCTCATTGTTTTTGCACAATAGATATTGATGAGGCCCAACCTAACCTATTTTAATTCCACTTGCCCATGTGAGAAGTTAATTTGACAAAGCTAACTACAATGTAATTATAATTTCCAAAGGAAAATGCAATTATCATAATAAATCCCACCACCACTCACTTCTCTTGAAAATTGAGATTCCATAATTACCTTATATCTCGTTTAATAGTGAAATCACTTCTACTAACTTTTTGACACCAAACTGGAACATGTTTTATATCATCTTTAAGATTTCCTTGATCTTAGGCTTGACATTCTAGGTTATGATCTTCTGGTGATTTTTTTTTAATTATTTGTGTTTATTATTATTATCTTCTCACTAAAAGTCTTGGTAGGCTAAAATTTCACCTCTTCCCACTCTAAAGTAAAATTATTTAAGGAAAATGATTTGTCGATATTCCTAAATGATAGTCTCAAAGTGTGGTAATTGAAAGGACAACTACCTTCAGAGTAAGTTCATTTTTTCCCTTTTTGAATGTAACATGGCATATTAAGGTTTAGGAATCCCTTGATAGGAAAGTATCTTTGAATTTAACACAACATATTAAGGTTTAGGAAATCCATGATTCGAAAGTACTACTAACGAACACTTAAAAATGGAATTACCATAAGCTGCGATATCCATGATGGTTGGATCACCAAGAAACTAGTACTGTTATGCAGCATGGATGGATTGTTAAATTTCAAGATAGAGTATAGTAAGAAACATGAAATCTCATTATGCACTAGTTTAAATCAATGTTCACTGCAAATGAGGTAAGGTGTCCTTCAAATCACATTATACACTTTTCTGAATCATCACTGCATTGAGCCACGGTATACGAATTGTAGGGATACCCAAAGAGTATGCAGTAGCTAAAATTATTTATGCCAACACTATGGAACTAGAGGGAATGGATTCAATGGAGATCAAGACCTTACGTTGTGTTTTTCTAAGTGGAAGAGGTCCCTAGAAATTAAGTTTTCATGCAGATAGGGACAAGCAACTAATAACAAGTAGAAGCACTAACAATGCATCAAGGAGTCAGGTTTCTGAAGGACACCTCAAACTAATGATCTATATCAGTATATGTCAAACAAAAAATAAATTCAGACCGCTTCAGTCCAATCCTAAAAAAGCCTTATTGTAGGCAAACAAATTTGCAGCTAACCAACCAATGTGAATTGAATTTTCAATGAAATTATCAAATCTACTACACAAATTGATGATATATATACGAAAAACCGAGCACTTATCAACCAAAATTAAGACATCACGTCTGTAAAATGCCAGTCATTGTACAATTGTTCTTTGCTTAAAAAAGTACCATATGAGTATTCCAAACAAAAACTGTGGGGATTTTTGTTCTATATCAATAACATCGTCTAGTCCAATTGCCAAAAATACTAGTTGGTTTTGTCCTAAGCTATGTGGCCTCAACTAAATAGGTCATCAAGAACAAAATGTTGGACTTATGGTTAAGTCAACCTTCACAACAAAGACATAGTGAATTATTTCATTCCAGACTTATGTCTCGATTTGTAGATGGAAATGCAGATTGTGTGGAGAACTAGTGTAGTAAGGGTATCTCAGATGCGGAGCTTTGTCCATCTCATGATAGCTACAATGTTCATAGAGATAAACTATGAATAGTGGAACTGACAAAGACACTGTTTGAAAGAAACCAGGGAGGGGGCCTGAAATTTCTTGACAGAAGCCTTCATAGTTCAAAATCAATACATTCACATGATCAAGATGACTTTTGCAAGTCAGAATGCAACAATTTCACAATGAGCCCTACCCCAATTTCAACATGATGTCGATAAAAATGCTATATGATGGCCCTCCCAAGAATGATTGGATTGAATTTCAACTTACAGTTCAGTCTTTCTGCCACTTGTAAACATGGATATTTTCAATTTTGAGGGTTGGAAAATGTGTTTTTTAATGCTCTAGATGTTATTAACAAACAGGGTTTATGTTTTGTAGGTCAGGAATTGTGGTATTGAACAAAATCTATGACCATTTTGACGACTTATGATGGGACTTACAGTTCAGTCTTTCCACTACTTGTAAGCATGGATATTTTCAATTTTGAGGGTTGATATGTTGCTTCATTGTGAAAGAAAATGTGTTTTTTAATGCTCTAGATGTTATTAACAAATGGGGTTTATGTTTTACAGGTCAGGCATTGTGCTATTGAACAAAATCTATGACCATTTTGACGACTTATGATGGGGCTTACAGTTCAGTCTTTCCACTACTTGTAAGCATGGATATTTTCAATTTTGAGAGTTTCTACGTTGCTTCATTGTGAAGTAAAATGTGTTTTGTAATGCTCCAGATGTTATTAACAAATGGGGTTTATCTTTTGCAGGTCAGGCATTGTGCTATTGAACAAAATCTATGACCATTTTGACGACTTGTGTTAGGACTTGTTACAACAGATAGTCCATGCCCAATGATATCAAAATCTTCTATTCATGAAAAAGAAAGAGGGTGGTTTCGTATAAAGATGGAAGCCTCTCAAATTAGTCTTCTTGAGAAAAAGGTGAAAGTTATTGTTGAGAAACTGGCTAGGGATAGGTCACTAAAAGAACCACCAATTTGTATCTTTTTTGGACATAATTTGGGTATCTCTCATCTCAAGCGTTATTGTGGTAATATGCTATTGAAAATAATAAGGCTTGTCTGAATATGCCATTGAAAATACACCAATTTGTATCTGTTCTGGATGTAATCTGGGTATCCCTCATCTCAAGCATTCTTGTGGTAATATGCCATTGAAAATAATAAGACGTCCTAACGTTTCTACCCAGAAAGTGCATGGTGAAGATGTTTCGGAAGTGATAAAGGTTTTTCTGCTTATCAATGTACTTCAAATAACTTCAAGGAAAGACAAAATGATGTCAAGTAGCTGGAACAATCTTAAAGAGGGCGAGGATATGGAAACAACAAAATGTACATTTATTTTATTCCTATCATATAACTTGGATTGCAAAAAAATGCTATGAAGACATTGTGTTCTCATTGTGCAGATTCATGCAAATCTCATGTCATGGTTGTAACTTGTAACTGGTTGTGATTTGATTGGTTGGCTCTCTTGCTTCTCATTGTGTAGATTCATGCAAAGCTCATGTCATGGTTGTAAGTATAGGAATCCATAGACTGTGCCCTTACAAGCTTGGGTGAAGATGGCTCAACTTAGTTGTCAGAAGAACAATTATTTTCTCGGCCAATGAGGTAAATTGGATTCACCTTTATGATAGCATGAATACTAGTATTATTTCAGTGATTTCTGAGGCATTTCCATTCACATCTTATGATAAATAAATGTCTTTCAACTATTTGAATCACGGTACAATCACTACCTTAACTGCTTTAAAGGAAATTCACTACTCAAATGGATTTGGTTAGTACTCCCTAAATACAATTGTGGGAAGATTTTCTACTTCAATCCTAAAAGATCCTATATCATGGAATCTAACAATCCTGCTATTTTTTATGCCTACGATCTGAATTTATTCCTCAAGCCAGATGGGATAAGGAAGTCTCATCCTTTTAGTGTCAATATTCATCTAGAAGACAAAGTTATTGACATATGTGATGGATATTCCTTGGTAGAAAAACAAAGAGTATGTTATAAACACACAATTATTGAAGCTTTAAGTCAAACAAATCCATTTCCACCTATAGATAGCTCTATTGTTAACAATAACAAAGTTGGAGAGCCCCAGAAGATTGATTAAACCTGTAAACCCTCAATGACATAAACAACTATAGTGCTGAGAATGAAAACGATGTCAAGAAAATCATTGATGAAGAATACAGGCTTGACCAAATAAAAAATTTCTCTTTGGACCACATCAAATGCAAATATGTTCTCTTCTCTATGAACATGTGGACAATCATTCATGCACTAGATTTTGAAAAGGAAATGTAGACAACAAGCCTCTAACAAATCCACGTGAAGTCAATGCTGAGGGACAATTTTGGGGCATGGAAAAGGTGCACTCATAGGGATTAAATCACAGTGAAGAGAGGCTCCTTCGCTGTTCCAAAAGAAGGTTCTTCATCACAACAAGGAGGCTTCCATATGCTGTCAAAGGAAGCTCCAAAAGAGCCCTAGTTGTAGTCTTCTATTCATAACTAAGATGCAATCAAAGGGAGCCTAAATGAACACCTAATCCACAATAAGAAAGGGACTCAATACACAGTTCTAAAGGATGTGTTTTAGGTGTTGTTCAAGTAAGGAGACCTAGCACATCTTAGTATTTCAGTGGCAACCTGATGATGAAAGCATTGTGACTAAATATATTCCTGAGGACTGTTTATAAGGTTGGTAACCTACAGCCATATTATATTAATGAAATCCGTCCTAGACCAAAGTTCAAATCAGTACACTTAGATTGAGTCAAGTCCTTGTACGACTTATACTACTGCATTGATATTATATGTTGACTAAAGATCAGAGGCCAGACTTGCTGCTAGGCTAGACCACAGGACATATCTAGCAACAAAGGTATTGACTTGAAAGCGTGACAATGGTGGAGCTGCACCTCTAAGTCATGGATTGATAACTGTGTGAAGGAAGAGGATTGAATGTTGACGCCATATCTCATAAAGCAATTATAGCTGGTGCCATAAGTAGTTATTATTGTTTTTGGGAGCTGTATTGCATCAAGGGTTGACCATGTTCGACTCAGTTTGATGATCATACTATTCGTGCAATATGGATGAACTTACATTGATGTCAGAGTGTCAGCAAGGAAATTTGCAAATATCTTAACACAAAGAAACAAGTAATCAAATTCCATTAAAATGCACTTAACTTTACATATTCCCAAAAGCAGAGGAAATAACTAAGTTGGAATCTGATCAAAGAAAATGCAACGTATTATCATCCTATGCTTAGTAGAGCTTACAAGGAAATGGGTTGGATATGTGTTTAAAGTCTGCAAAATCAAAAAGATATAAACCAAAGGTAGCCCCAACAATCTAAACAAGCAACAGGGTATGACAATAATTTATTCAAAGAGCTATTTTTTAATAAAACAAACATAAAGCCTAAACACATACCTATTTTAGGCAAAAACTATGGAAGATCGGCCTCAGAGAAAAAAATGGTATTAAATGCAAAGCTTATAAAACTGTCTTGGTCGTTCGAAAGGGTTGTTGATAGATGCACCTCACCTGTTAATGCTATAGGATACTCTCCGACCATATGGGAGATAATGTGTGCATCCACTCCTCAAAGCACATGGACCACAGATTATCAAAGCACACGCATCATTGATTATCTGTCTATTCAAAAGTTTCCCAAATCGTTGAATCGTGGATTATCTTATGTTTCGTGTGAATTTGGGCAAGCTTAGAAGTCGGGTTGCAAACTGCTACAGGTGTCCTTATTTTTCTACAAGAAATAGTCTAATGTGAAGGTGAATATACTAAATGTGATATTGGATGGCAATGATGCTAATGAGAAGTTGGAAAATTGGAAAGTGAACATATCCAATGCATTAAAACAACTTGTGGTAGCGTTAATCTACCAAAATGTAAGGTTGAGGTTGTAGTGTTTTTTGTAGTTGCAAAATAGAGTAGAGTGTAAGTAACAATGAATAACACATAATGAACAAAAAATTAAAAATAGTAATGGAAATGAACTAAATTCAAAGTAAAAATTCTATCTAACTAATGTAAGAGTGTTACAACTATCATCAACAAATGTTAAGATAAGCTATAAGAAAAAATTTCTCATAAACAAATATGTGAACATAAATGATACAAGAGGAATATTGACCACGTAGGTGAATGGGCCAAGTTAACACAAGGAAACTTAAAAACCTTAGAAGAAAGCTAAACTAGGAGCTGAAATCAAATATCACTTCGATTAACAAACATGTTGTTTGTAACTTTCTACATGACACAGTTACAAAAAATTCTTGGAATCTAAACCTCTCGTATTATTCACATGTTTTCCTATGATTTTCTTCTAAACCTATTATCCTACTCAAGCCTATTGTTTGTACAACTGGATAGGAGGAAAACTCCTTGAGTGGAGGAATGCTTTCCCTCCGAAAAGCAATAAAAACCCAGATCTTGTTTCGTGGATCACCACACAGTAGTAGTAAGGAGGATTTACTATTCTTAGGAAGTCATTTTGGGTTACTGAACCAACGAAAACCACTCGTACGGCTTGGGATGATAATGATGTTTCTCCTTAGATGATGTCCAAGGCCCTAAACAAAGCCATCCTTGTGGGGAAAAATTATCCTCATATTAACACCCATACAACATCTATATACCTATGGTTTATAATGATGGAAATTAGTGCTCCCCATCACCTAATTGTCCAGAAAACCCCAACTAAGCTGCATGCCATGTCAAACTTGTCCTCGATATTATCATATCATCCTACATTATCTATTAGCTCATCGAGATAGAGGAATCAAGGACTCTCACTCCATTGTTGGGGACTATAACCCATCAAGTCTAGGTCAAATTTGAGGCTAATTGTATCAAGGACACGTCAAGGTCAACCAACACTAATGCAATGTATTAGTTATTGGTACATCGACCTATCAAAATGTCACAATATTGGGTAGTAGACATTAGTAAGTAGAACACCAGCCACCAACAAGAAACCTTGATGTTGGCAATGAGCACCACTAGTCCAACCATTCACCTTAGAGGCACTCAGAGGTGGTTTTCTACCATGTGCATAGTCTGTATTATTACTGACACAACCAAAACAACTCGTACACCCTGGGATGATAATGGTGTTTCTCCTTAGATGTAGTCCAAGGCCCCAAACAAAGCCATCCTTGTGGGGCAAAATTATCCTGACATTACCACCCATACAACATATATATACGTATGGTTTATAATGATGGCAAATAGTGCTCCCCATCACCTAATTGTGAAAAAATCCCTAGCTAACCTACATGCCATGTCAAACTTGTCCTCGATATTAACATATCATGCTACATTATCCATTAGCTCATCAACATAGAGGGATCAAGGACTCTCACTCCATGGTAGGGGACTATAAGCCATCAAGTCTAGGTCAAATGTTGGGCTAATTGTATTGCAGACACGTCAAGGTCAACCAGCACTAATGCAATGTATTAGTTGTTGGTACATCGAACTATAAAAATGTTACAATATTGGGTAGTAGACATTAGTAAGTAGGACACTACCTACCAACAAGAAACCTTGATGTTGCCAATGAGCACTACCAGGCCAACCATTCATCTTAGAGGCACTGGGAGTTGGTTTTGTACCATGTGCACAGTTTGTATTATTACTAAACCAACCAAAACCACTCGTACACCCTGGGATGATAATGGTGTTTCTCCTTAGATGATGTCTAAGGCCCTAAACAAAGCCATCCTTGTCCAGGAGCAAAATTATCATCACATTAACACCCATACAACATCTATATTCCTTTGGTTTATAATGATGGCAAATAGTGCTCCCCATCACCTAATTGTCCAAAAAGCCCCAAGTAACCTACATGACATGTCAAACTTGTCCTCGATATTAGCGTATCATCCTACATTATCCATTAACTCATCTAGGTAGGGGGTTCAAGGATTCTCACTCCATGGTTGGGGACTATAGTCCATCAAGTCTAGGTCAAATTTCAGGCTATCTGTATCAAGCACACTCAAGGTCAACCAACAATAATGTAATGCATTAGTTGTTGGTACATCGATCTATAAAAATGTCATAATATTGGGTAGTAGACATTAGTAAGTAGGACACTAGCCACCAACAAGAAACCTTGATGTTGGCGATGAGCACCACTAGGCCAACCGTTCACCTTAGAGGCACTGGGAGGTTCTTTTGTACCATGTGCACAAACTGTATTATTACTTAACCAACCAAAACCACTCACACACCCTGGGATGATAATGGTGTTTCTCCTTAGATGATGTCCAAGGCCCCAAACAAAGCCATCCTTGTCTAGGGGAAAAATTATCCTCACATTAACATCCATACAACATCTATATTCCTTTGGGTTATAATGATGGCAAATAGTGCTCCACATCACCTAAATGTGTAAAACGCCCGAGCTAACCTGCATGCCATGTCAAACTTGTCCTCGGTATTAGCATATCATCCTGCATTATCCATTAGCTCATCTACATAGTGGGTTTCAAGGACTCTCACTCCATGGTTGGCGAGTATAGTCCATCAAGTCTAGGTCAAATTACAGGCTAATTATATCAAGTACAACTCAAGGTCAACCAACACTAATGCAATGTATTAGTTGTTGGTACATCGACCTATATAAATGTCATAATATTGGGTCGCAGACATTAGTAAGTAGGACACTAGCCACGAACAAGAAACCTTGATGTTGGCGATGAGCACCACTAGGCCAACCATTCACCTTAGAGGCACTAGGAGGTGGTTTTGAACCATGTGCACAATCTGCACTATCACTTAAGCAACCAAAAGCACTCGTATGCCCTGGGATGATAATGGTGTTTCTCCTTAGATGATGTCCAAGGCCCCAAACAAAGCCATCCTTGTCCACGGGTAGAATTATCCACACATTAACATCCATACAACATCTATATTCCTTTGGTTTCTAATGATGGCAAATAGTGCTCCCCATCACCTAAATGTGCAAAGAGCCCCAACTAACCTACATGTCATGTCAAACTTGTCCTTGATATTAGCATATCATCGTACATTATCCATTATCTCATCTAGGTAGGGGGTTCAAGGACTCTCACTCCATGGTTGGGGACTATAGTCCATCAAGTCTAGGTCAAATTTTGGGCTAACTGTATCAAGGACACCTCAAGGTCAACCAACACTAATGTAATGTATTAGTTCTCAGTACATCAACCTATCAAAATGTCACAATATTGGGTAGTAGACATTAGTAAGTAGGACACTAGCCACCAACAAGAAACCTTGATGTTGGCGATGAGCACCACTAGGCCAACCGTTCACTTTAGAGGCACTAGGAGGTGGTTTTGTACCATGTGCACAGTC
Organism: Pinus taeda; assembly: GCA_000404065.3. NCBI lineage: Eukaryota > Viridiplantae > Streptophyta > Pinopsida > Pinales > Pinaceae > Pinus > Pinus taeda. The sequence continues at coordinate 202,843 of APFE030611109.1, read as the reverse complement.
TGCATTATTACTTAACCAAGGAAAACCAATCGTACACCCTGGGATGATAATGGTGTTTCTCCTTAGATGATGTCCAAGGCCCCAAATAAAGCCATCCTTGTCCAGCGGCAAAATTATCCTCACATTAACATCCATACAACATCTATATTCCTTTGGTTTATAATGATGGCAAATAGTTCTCCCCATCACCTAAATGTGCAAAAAGCCACAACTAACCTACATGCCATGTCAAACTTGTCCTCGATATTAGCATATCATCCTACATTATCCATTAGCTCATCTAGATAGTTGGTTCAAGGACACTCACTCGATGGTTGGGGACTATAGTCCATCATGTCTAGGTGAAATTTCGGGCTAACTGTATCAAGGACAGCTCAAGGTCAACCAACACTAATGCAATGTATTAGTTATTGGTACATTGACCTTTCAAAATGTCACAATATTGGGTAGTAGACATTAGTAAGTAGGACACTAGCCACCAACAAGAAACTTGATGTTGGCGATGAGCCCCACTAGGCCAATCATTCACCTTAGAGGCATTGGGAGGTGGTTATGTACCATGTGCACAGTCTGTATTATTACTTAACCAGCCAAAACCCCTTGTTTGTCCTGGGATGATAATGGTGTTTCTCCTTAGATGATTCCCAAGGCCCCAAACAAAGCCATCCTTGTCCAGGGGTACAATTATCCTCACATTAACATCCATACAACATCTATATTCCTTTGGCTTGTAATGATGGCAAATAGTGCTCCCCATCACCTTAATGTGCAAAAAGCCCCAACTAAGCTACATGCCATGTCAAACTTGTCCTGAATATTAGCATATCATCCTCCATTATCCATTAGCTCATCTAGATAGGGGGTTCAAGGACTCTCACTCCATGGTTGGCGACTATAGTCCATTAAGTCAAGGTCAAATTTCGGGCTAACAGTATCAAGGACACCTCAAGATCAACCAACATTAATGCAATGTATTAGTTGTTGGTGCATCAACCTATCACAATGTCACAATATTGGGTAGTAGACATTAGTAAGTAGGACACTAGCCACCAACAAGAAACCTTGATGTTGGCAATGAGCACCACTAGGCCAACAGTTCACCTTAGAGGCACTGGGAGTTGGTTTTGTACCATGTGCACAGTTTGTATTATTACTTAGCCAACCAAAACCACTCGTATGCCCTTCGATGACAATGGTGTTTCTCCTTAGATGATATCCAAGCCACAAACAAAGCCATCCTTGTCTAGGGGAAAAATTATCCTCATATTAACACCCATACAACATCTATATTCTTTTGGTTTATAATGATGGCAAATAGTGCTCCGCATCACCTAAATGTGCAAAAAGCCCCAAATAACCTACATACCATGTCAAGATTGTCCTCAATATTATCATATCATCCTACATTATCCATTTTCTCATCAAGATAGAGGGATCAAGGACTCTCACTCCATGGTTGGGGACTCTAGTACATCAATTCTAGGTCAAATTTCGGGCTAACTGTATGAAGGACAACTCAATGTCAACCAACACTAATGCAATGTATTAGTTTTTGGTACATAGACCTATCAAAATGTCACAATATTGGGTAGTAGACATTAGTAAGTAGGACAATAGCCACCAAAAAGAAACCTAGATGTTGGCGATGAGCACCACTAGGCCAACCGATCAGCTTAGAGGCCCTAGAAGGTGGTTTTGTACCATGTGCACAGTCTATATTATTACTTAACCAACCAAAACCACTCGTATGCCCTGGGATGATAAGGGTGTTTCTCCTTAGATGATGTCCAAGGCCCCAAACTAAGCCATCCTTGTCCAAGGGCAAAATTATCCTCACAGTAACATCCATAGAACATCTATATTCCTTTGGTTTCTAATGATGGAAAATAGTTCTCCCCATCACCTAAATGTGAAAAAAGCCCCAGATAACCTACATACCATGTCAAACTTGTCCTCAATATCATTATATCATCCTACATTATGCATTAGGTCATCTAGATAGGGGGTTCAAGGACTCTCACTCCATGGTTGGGGACTATAGTCCATCAAGTCTAGGTCAAATTTTGGGATAACTGTATCAAGGACACCTCAAGGTCAACCAACACTAGTGCAATGTATTATTTTTTGGTACATCGACCTATCAAAATGTCACAATATTGGGTATTAGACACTAGTAAGTAGGACCCTAGCCACCAACAACAAACCTTGATGTTGGCGATGAGCACCACTAGTAAAACCATTCTCCTTAGAGCAACTGGGAGTTTGTTTTGTACTCTGTATTATTACTTAACCAACCAAAACCACTAGTGTGCACTAGGATGATAATGGTGTTTATCCCTTAGATGATGTCCAAGGCCCCAAACAAAGCCATGCTTGTCTAGGGCCAAAATTATCCTCACATTAACATCCATACAACATCTATATTCCTTTGGTTTATAATGATGGCAAATAGTGCTCCCCATCACCTAAATGTGGCAAAAGCCCCAAATAACCTACATGCCATGCCGAAATTGTCCTCGATATTAGCATATCATCCTACATTATCCATTAGCTCATATAGGGGCTTCATGGACTCTCACTCCATGGTTGGGGACTATAGTCCATCAAGTCTAGGTCAAATTTCGGGCTAACTATATCAAGGACACCACAAGGTCAACAAACACGAATGCAATGTATTAGTTGTTGGTACATTGACCTATCAAAATATCACAATATTGGGTAGTAGACATTAGTAAGTAGGACACTAGCCACCAACAAGAAACCTTGATGTTGCCGATGAGCACCACTAGGCCAACCATTCATCTTAGAGGCACTGGGAGTTGGTTTTGTACCATGTGCATAGTCTGTATTATTACTAAACCAACCAAAACCACTCATACGCCCTGGGATGATAATGGTGTTTCTCGTTAGATGATGTCCAAGGCCCTAAACAAAGCCATCCTTGTCTAGCGGTAAAATTATCCGCACATTAACACCCATACAACATCTATATTCCTTTGGTTTATAATGATGGCAAATAGTGCTCCCCATCACCTAAATGTGCGAAAAGCCCCAACTAACCTACATGCCATGCCAAAATTGTCCTCGATATTAGCATATCATCCTACATTATCCATTAGCTCATCTAGATATGGGGTTCAAGGACTCTCACTCCATGGTTGGGGACTATAGTCCATCAAGTCTATGTCAAATTTCGGGCTAACTATATCAAGGACACGACAAGGTCAACCAACACTAATGCAATGTATTAGTTGTTGGTACATTGACCTATCAAAATGTCATAATATTGGGTAGTAGACATTAGTAAGTAGGACACTAGCCACCAACAAGAAACCTTAATGTTGTCGATGAGCACCACTACGCCAACCATTCATGTTAGAGGCACTGGGAGTTGGTTTTCTACCATGTGCAGAGTCTGTATTATTACTAAATCAACCAAAATCACTCATACACCCTGGGATGATAACGTTATTTATCCTTAGATGATGTCCAAGGCCCAAACAAAGCCATCCTTGTCCAAGGGAAAAATTATCCTCACATTAACACCCATACAACATCTATATTCCTTTGGTTTATAATGACGGCAAATAGTGCTCCCGATCACCTAAATGTGCAAAAAGCCCCAACTAACCTACATGCCATGTCAAGCTTGTCCTCAATATTAGGATATCATCCTACATTATCCATTATCTCATCTAGATAGGGGGTTCAAGGACTCTCACTCCATTGTTGGGGACTCTAGTCCATCAAGTCTAGGTCAAATTTCGGGCTAACTGTATCAAGGACAGCTCAATGTCAACCAACACTAATGCAATGTATTAGTTGTTGGTACATAGACCTATCAAAATGTCACAATATTGGGTAGTAGACATTAGTAAGTAGGACACTAGACACCAACAAGAATCCTTGATGTTGGCGATGAGCACCACTAGGCCACCCGTTCAGCTTAGAGGCACTGGGAGGTGGTTTTGAACCATGTGCACATTCTGTATTATTACCTAACCAACCGAAACCACTCGTACGCCCTGGGATGATAATGGTGTTTCTCCTTAGATGATGTCCAAGGCCCCAAACTAAGCCATCCTTGTCCAGGGGTAAAATTATCCTCACATTAACATCCATAAAACATCTATATTCCTTTAGTTTTTAATGATGGCAAATAGTGCTCGCTGTCACTCGGAATGAGTCAAGGTTGCGGACAAGATCGACCTTCCTAGTATCTACTGATATCTAGTGACAAGCAAGCCAATCAAAAACTATCTTTCTCTAAATATGCGAGTAAAATAAAGGCAAACAAGTGTTTTAGGCCTACCTTGGGTCCAATGCAAGTTTGTGGAAGCCTTGCTCCCTTGCTCCAAATGAGCTTCCTTGTAGTGTATTTTGCAAACTCAAACAAGCAAACAATTAAATAGCACCTGAAAAGCCAATATCATAAAGCATATTGATCATAATGATCAAGGAGATTATGAAACAAACCATAAGACAATTTGTTGAGAAAAATGAATCAAATTGTATAAATTCAAATGAAGAAGAACATTAAAACCTATGCCTTGATGTTGTACAACTCCTCCCAGGGTTCGACAAGAAGTCTCCTCTACTTTGACAAGTTTCACTCACTTCCTAATGAAACCAAAAGGTATGTGATCTCTCCTCTCAAGTTTAACTAGGAAGTACCAATTCCATCAGCATTTACGCTTAAAAATGTTTAGCTTCTAACCTCTTCAGCAACTGACCCAATGCCTTAATTTATAGTGCAATGGAGGGAAGTTACTAGGTCCTCCTTCAAAGGGATAAAGTCCTCCTTCAAAGGGATAGCTCCTCCTATCAAGGGATTAGCTCCTTCCCTTTTGGGATGCATGAACCACTTTGGAGCGAGCAATCCACGTCAAAATCCTTCTAGAAACATCTAGATTTAACCTAAAAGTGAGTTTTTAAGGATAAACTTGTGCCTTTTGACATTCACAGGGGTACGCACCCACCCCTTTACAGACAAAGCGTGCAGATATCCAGGTATTATGAACAAAGGGTGCGGGTCCGCAGGTAAAAGTAGGAGAAAGTGCGGAACCAGAGTAATATTGATTTTCAAAGTCTTTCTCTCTTTTGCAAAGCTTGACATGAAGAGCTAAGGTCTGAGACTTGCTTAGGAGGCTAGTATAGGTTATGATAGACCCATACTGACTGCAAATAATCATGGTGACGATATTTTTGTGTAACAGATTGCCCCCTAAAGTGCGAATTCTGTAGTAGATGAGGATTTCATTGATCATAAGAAGAGTGAAGTGCTTTATCATTTTGAGGATTATCTTGTAGAGAGCTCGGTTGGAACCTGTAAAAACATTCAAGTGAAAAATATATATATGAGATCATATCATCGTTGAGGTAGGAATTCCCATACTTAGATCAAAAACTAACTAGGAAAATACAAACTGACTAGAAAACTGACTACTGCTCTGATATAGGAATGATCTTGCAATACATCATAAGTATAGACACATGTAGACATAGTATGGATGCAGCCATCTGTTTATGAATAGTCTACAACATAATGAATACAAAATTTCTCGCAACCTGGATGGTGGAAACTAGATCCAGGGTCTTCATTTCTACTCCCCGAAATAGTACGATTCTATCCATGTGAATAAAAGTGTCGAAGTCGAACATGGTAGAAACCACTTGATTACCAGTCGATGATGTAAACTGTTAACAAGTGTGAGAGAAACCACCAATAATGACAATGGTTCTCAAAGTACTCAGTACAATCCATGAGATGTGCTTAGATGTGTCGATGTCGAACATGTCATAGAATCCTTCAATCGAAGGTCAATGATGCAACCTATCATTGAAGATGAGAAACCTGCCATTGAGGCATGCAGATCCCAAGGTACTGGCGATTTCTAGATCATCTTTCTAGATAAAGAGCTGAAGTCGATAGAAAGCGATCGATCGTAGGCAAGCCCACGACACGAAATCATAGATCAAGTTTGAAGAAATTTAGTTGCAAGGACTGACTCAGGGATGGTCAAGATGGGATGACAGATATTTTTGCAAATGAATGGCTTATTCGCACAGACCTCTTGAACACATAATGACATGACAGATGGTTTGGTGACGACTGACCCAAAGTTAATACCCAGAAACCGGCTGAAGACTTTCAATGTGGTTTGATCAACTGTTAGGTAAAGGATTTCCCAACCCAGGTGAATGAAAGTGTCGTGTTCAAGAGTGGTTATAAAGTATGACAAACAGACTCACTTTTCTCTCTTTTCCCCCACCATTTCTGGCAAGTACCTCTTTATTTTTTACAAGCTTGAGGAGGATAACATATGCTTGATTATAAGCTCACCCTTCGGGTGAGTCCAACTTAGTTTAAATTTGAACCCTAAGAAGGAGTGGTCCGTTCCTGTTTGTAATTGAATAGGTCCTTTACTGTCAAAATTTTAATGAGTCCAGTATAGGAGAAACTCGGCGTTTTTCATTTTTAGAGAGTCTGAAAAAACTTAAGAAGACTCCAAGGTTGACTTTTTCGTAGATTTGTGTCTCCCAAGCCTGAAAAAGTATAAAATAATACTTGAGAGAACTGCTTGATATTTTACGACCAAGGAGTACTTTTCGTAATTAGTGCCTCTGATCCGAAAAAGTAAAAAAGTGATCAATGACACGTCATTTTATGACCAATATCGAATTTGAAACGACAAAAACCCAACAACCTTTTCATGTTTTTACGGTTAGAAAAAGGGTTGTAAGAGGAGCATCTTTTTAGTTCCGTTTTAACGAGCTTAAAAAGAAAAACTCGGCAATCCTTTCATGTTTTAGGAGTCAGAAAAGAGCTTAAAGATGACTCTAATGGCTTTTCGTTGAAAAATGATTAATTTCGCCTGAAAATCCGTTATCCTGAACAAAAACTCAAACATTACTCATACATGTTTAATAATAGGTTAAAATGTCGCAAAAACACCTTTTTAAAGTGAAATATAAACAAATTTAGAATTTATTTACCCAAAAAACTTATAAAAAGGACTTTTTACCATTCATTTTTACCATTTGAGATTTGGTTGAGAAAAAAGGGCTTTTGTCCAGAAACGTCCCGTGAAGATTGCGGAAAATCCATCAATTGGAATCGAACACCGTCTCCTCCAAGTAATCCACATCATCCTACTCTTCATTTTTGTCCGTTTGAAATTGTTTTTTAGGACTTAGATTGTGCTTTTAGGAGGCTTTTAGGTTTAGAAACCCGCGTGCAGGGGCCCGCAGGTCCAGCATAGGGGACCTGCGTACCCTGACTTTTTTGCAATGGACAAAAAGGTCGGGGTACGCACCTGCCGTGAAGGCAAGGTGCAGACCCCACACACTGTCCCTAAAAAGGGGGTACGTACCCCGCGCATAGGTTTACAAAAACCTAACTAACTCAAAAAATACCCAATAGAAACAATTTTGCATTTTCTAATTCACATTTTTACTTTATTGTAGGATATCCATCATGCTTGATTGGCGAGAACGGGAGCACGAGGATGTGGACCTCGCCATGATGAATCATCAACCTTCGATCGATGCATTGAAGGCATGTGGCTTGTACAAGTTCTGGGCCATACCTGGCATGAGGGCCCAGGTGGACTTTTTGTAGTGGCTGGTTGATAGATGGAGCATACAAGACCAGTGCTTCTTTATTGGTGGACACCAGCTCGAAATCAAGCTAGCTGACATATATTTCTTGACCAGTTTACCCAGGAGGGGTGAACACTTGACTCTATTTGGGCCCAGGGCAGGTGGCCAATCTGTCGAAAGCCTCCACCTAGAGTTTGACAATGTTCAGAACCGGGACAAAGGGATACATATCAAAACCTTATCGCTTCCTGAACTCATGGTTATATCATTTACAGTTACCAGACTCTGCAGCAGTGCAGCGCTACACGTTGCCACCGGATCCTAGATGCGGATGGCAGTTGATTGCTTCTGAGGCACCATTTTCAACTGGTGCGATGCTGTGTTGGCCAATGTGAAGGGCCGACTGACCAAGGCCAAAAACGGACAGCTAAAGAGCTTTGGTTATGGGGCTATAGTTGTGAGTTTTGGCCTGGAGAGGGTTCTGATGCTGATCCCACAGCAGCTTACAGTTGGAGCTAGGCTTCCTCGAGAGCCCAAACTGATGCGATGCGTTGCAGTTATGGCCCGTCATCCTGATGAGGGGACCGAGGTCATTCGGTTCAAACCTGAGTATTTCCAATGGTTGGAAAATCAGGTTTTTGCTATTTAGGACTTCCGTTATGCTGGGGTTGATTTTCGTGGAGACCCAGACATGGCTCTTCCACCAAGAGAGCAATGGGATGATGCAGGTAAAATTATTTTCAACATTTTTCCTAATTTAATTTTTAGTTGTTTTTATATCGTCTCAAAACTGATAGTAAAATGTTTCAAATGCAGATGTGGGCCCACGGCAACCAGCCGCTCTCCGGCCTTACGAGAGAAAACAACTAGTTGCACCAGCTCCAGCCCCATAGGACGAATCAACAGAGAACTTAGCCGAGCTGGAGAGTCATTTAGAGCGCCTGACAGGGGACATGCCCGAGACTAGTATAGATGACATCCCTCGTCGACTTCAGCCTTACGTGATTGGAGTCCCAGGACCCTTTAGGAGGTTCCTTTGTAAGGTGGCTCGTGCAATGGTTACGTATCGAGATCATCACCAATGATGGGATGATCGCCTATCGTAGTCACATGTGACATTTTTTCTTTTTTGTACCTACCATTTTTGCCGATCATAAGGTGTTTTTCAACCTATGATCGAGGACGATGTAATATTTTGACACACTCCTGTATATATGATATCGTTATTACCAGCTCGTCTTGTTAAACATGTTATGGAATGTTTTTAAATTTACTTGTATGATTATTGCACATGTCTACCTAACATTTGAGAAGCAATTGCATCTGCTAATGTATTTAAAGATCTTGGAATATGCTGATATTTAATATAGTCAAATTCACGTTCCAAGAGACGCACTCTCAAAAATAATCTTAATAAAACTGGATTTCTAATGGCGTATACTCTATTAATCTGTAATACAATGAGTTCAGAATCCATCCTCATTATCAAACTCTGAATCCCAAATGAAGTAGATTCAGATAATAACTCAATCACTGCACTATACTCTGCAATGTTGTTTGTTGTTTGACCGAGGCTTACCCCATGCATAGATACCAACTCGTCAGAGGGCGAAAAGATAACCCAAGCTGCGGAAGAAATATTACGTTTACTATGACAAGCACCATCAGCGAAACCAATGTATGTTTGGAGAGGTGTCGACATCTGTGACGTAAAACGTAAAACCAAGATAAGCAGGAATAACGACGAAAAACACACTCTCTAAGCTAAGCACACTTTAATCTAAAACACACTAGCTAGAAGAAAAACTAACCTAACTAAAAACTATTCACACTCATTTTAAGCATAATACCTCTTCAGGTAAAGACCATTTCTGGGTTTACCTAAAGAGACCCTGTCAAAGTCTACCAATTCATAGGCCCCTTTCGCTAGCTTTCGCTTGACAACATAGGGACCATGCCACATAGGCACGAATTTTCCAGCGCCTAATTTATCATTTGCTTGATCTTACAATAAGACTAGATCTCCTTTCGAAAAATTTCGAGGGGTCACATTTCGATCATACTGAGCTTTAATACGTTTTGGCATGAGATTCGATCACTAATGCAGCATCGCGGCGATTCTCATCTAGCTGAGCCAAGTATAACAAACGTTTTTCCTCTTCGGAAGTGGCTGGAAGTAACTCGATGGCCATTCGCAATGACGGGATTTCGCACTCAATAGGTAACACAGCTTCCAAACCATAAACTAGTTGGAAAGGAGTGAACCCTGTTGATGTTTCAACTGAGGTTTGATATGCCCACAGCGCTGAAAAAACCATGTTGTGCCAATTCGACCGATGAATCCCAATGATTCGTCGGATCATGATGTCGAGAACTTTGTTGATGGCTTCAACCAGGCCATTAGCTTGTGGATAATAAGGCGTTGAACTGTCATGACGCAAGCCAAGTTGGTTTGTAAGTTCTGTCATCATAACATTTCGAAAATGACACCCATGATCAGTGATAATCACTTGTGGAACACCAAACCTAACAATGATATGATTGAATATGAAAATCGCAGTTGTTTTGCCGTCAGCCTCAAATGTAGGCATCACCTCGGCCCACTCGGTAAAATAATCTACCACAAGCATAATATACACATGCCCCTCATCCAAGTGAGGGTTACATGTAATAAATCGATACCCCATTTGGCAAAACGACCAATGGAAATTATAGGGTGAAGAGGAGCAGGTGGAGCGCACAGCTTTCGATCAAAAATTTGGCAGTTGTGGCATTTTCGGACTGCAATAATACAATCTTTAAACATAGACAGCCAGAAATAGCCAGCGCGCAATATCTTTTGGGCAGTGGCATACCCAAACATATGACTGCCACACACTCTAGAGTGACAGTCATTTAAGACCCTTTCAGCTTTCTCATGAGTCAAACAACGTCGAAAAACACAGTATGCCCCACGACGATAAAGAGTATCTCCAATAATATTGAATTGTTGGGACTGGAATCATATTTTTTGACGGTCCGACCGTGAAAGATTTGGCCGAAAGGTTTGGGTTTGGAGATAAATGATGATATCCCCGTACCACGGATCTAAAGTGCTGATTAGAAACAAGAATTCGTCCGCAATGGGCTCCTCTGCCATAGTTTCCGTGTTAGCACGCAGGAAGTCACACATTAATTCCGCAAAAACTAAAGATTTCTTTGACTTAGAATTTTCAAACTCCAAGTCGAACTCCTGCAGGATAACAATCCATTTGGAGTACTTGCCCCCTAGCAATTGCTTGGTCAAAATATAGATCATAGGGTTGCAATCGGAAACAACTGTAGTTTTACGTAGTAAAATGTAATGACAAAAATGTTGGACATCTTGAACAGCTGCCAATGCCAATTTCTCCACATGTGAGTATTTTAGCTCAGTTGGATTTAACATGCGACTAAGGGAATATATCACATGTTCAGTACCGAATTCATCTTCCTGAACTAACACCATTCCAATGGTGGAATAGGAAGCAATGAGATATAAGAAGTAGTCCTGGTTGTAGTTGGGAGGATGTAACAGCGGTGCATGGGTCAACGCGTGTTTTAGCACATCAAAAGATTTCTCAGCTATCTCGTCCCAAAAGAATGAAGTATTCTGCTTCAACAACCGGGTAAAACCCTTTGTGATCTCGGTGTATTTAGGGATGAATCGACGTAAAAAGTTTGCTTTCGCTTGCAAACTTTGGACTTGGCGAAGACTTGAAGGAGGAGGCAATCGGATAATGGCTTCAACCTTCGACAGATCGACGCGAATGCCAGCTTTCGAAAAAAAAACCCCAGTAACCGACCTGTTTCAATACAGAACACACACTTGTGGGGATTCAATCTAATCTGATAATGTCTACATCTCATTAAAATTGCTCTTAAATGGATGAGATGATCAGCTTGATGTAATGAATGAGCAGGAAAATCATCGAGATAAGGTTGCACAATATGCTTAATATCATGAAAAGCGTAAGACATGGCCCGTTGAAAAGTTTCCCCGTCGTTCTTAAGCCCAAAAGGTAATTTGCAGTAAGAAAACGTCCCCCACGGATAGATGAATGCCGGTTTTGGTTGATCAGCAGGTAGAATATTGATTTGATTGTATCCGGAAAAGCCATCCATAAAGGAGAAAATTTCACTACCGGCACAATCGTCAATGATTTGATCGATATAGGGAGTAGGGTAATTGTCCTTTGGACATGCTCGATTAATGTCCCTATAGTTGATACATACTCTTATTGTCCCTTGCTTTTTGTTAACGGGAACAATATTCGATACTCAATCCATTAACGGGATCGGATAAATGAAACCTGCTTTGAGTAATTTTTCAACTTCTGCTTTAATTGCAGTAGCTTTTCTTGGGTGAATCTGACGCAAAGGTTGCCGAACGGGTTTAGCGTCCGAGTAAGTTTTGATTTCATGAACTACAATTGCTGGGTCAATTCCTGGCATTTCCTCATATGACCAGGCAAACACATCGCGTAATTCTTGAAATAGGCCCTTATATGTTTGAATTTCATCTTTCGTACAAGAGGCACCTATATGAACGTTTTCAACAATTCCATGCTTAACTGAAATGTCAAGAGGAATAGTTCAAGAAATATTTCCCAAGTTTAACTCGGAATCAGGATGTTTCATTGGATTCTGAGCATCCTTAACATATTCAGTCATAAAAATTGATGAAAAATCATTTTCAAAATGATCGCTCTCGGCTAAAAACGAAGATTTGTGATGAAGATCTTCCCATGGTAACTCATCGACGTATAGGATTTCACGAATTTTCTCATCCGTTTGAACAAGTTCAGAAAATGTTATTAAATCCAAGTATGATGTCGAAAGTGATTCCTCATGGACCACATTCATTAAGTCAATTTGGGTTGATGTTGTGTCAGAAAACGACTGCACAGTCTGATACGCAAGTTCATACGGACTCAAAGGCATAAAAGTACCAAATGAGTCTATCTCAGATTCAGAAGGTATGATCCAAGGATCATCATTAACAATGGTACCTGATGAAATCATATGAATGGTTGCAGTAGAAGATGATGCGTTGATAGGAGGGAAAGGAAAAGTGCCCAATAAACCGGAATCTTTAACTAACCCTACACCAACATCCTTATAAGGGATCGTCGCTTTACGAACATGCTGAATGCTCTCAGCAGAGGCTGGGTCGGATGAAAAGTATGACAACTGGTCTATGGTTACGACCTTTCCATTGTGAGGGAACTTTATAAGCCGAAAGACCTATGAAACAACAGCTGTCATAGCGTAAGACCAACTACGACCCAAGAGAAGTTTGTAATCCAGAGGGGCATCAACCACCTCCACATGTAGATTAACAATTTTACCTTCAACCCCTATAGGTAAGTCCTGTAAAATGCCGAAAGGATGAAACCCACGGCCATCAAAGGCCTTAAGAATCGTCGGGGACTAATTTAGTGAAGGAGGACCAAGTGATCTCCAACACTGTATCGACATAATGCACGTGGAAGCTCCCTCATCAATTACAATCCTATGAACAGGTCTGTTTTTTACTATCACTAGAATCTGGATAGCCATCTGATGAGGTAAGAATGATGCACTATTTTCTAGATCAAAAATTATAAGGTTCGGGTCCTGAACGTCAACAACTCCTATAGCCGACAAAAGTAACTTGCGTTGTGCTGGATAGGAATGCAGCACTTCCAAAGCCGACATTGCTGAGGGGGAAACAGCTAAATCCTCAACACTGTTATAGTTTTGAGCTGCTCTCGCATGTGGATTGAAAGCAGACTTTCAAAGTATACCCTTGGCAGGCAGTTTGATTACTAAGTCTGGATTAGGTTTCTCGATCTGTAGTGGATCGGAACCGGGAGCTGAGGTTGATGGGTTCGAATGAGAAGATTCTGCTTCTTTACCATCAACAGGACTTTTGCTGCCATAATCTTGTGATCGAGTCGCAATCCTAACATGAGACATCATCAATATGGGTTCTTCATTGGCACTGGAGGACGAACCTATCATCTTACTGTCTTGAGTTGGGAAAGGATCCTTCAAGGCAACAGGAGCTTGGGAACCTTTGACAATTTTTACAACCTCTACGCGATGAGGGCAGTTTCTCGTATAATGTTCTTCATCGCAGATGAGACATGGATAACGAGGTTTGCGTTTTTCACCAGTTGGTTCGACTTTTTTGGGTTTCTCTTTTGAATTTTTATCTGCTTTATTCTTCTTCTTCCCTTTCTTCTTACCACCGGTTTTGGATTTAGCTGTAGATGACTCTACAACGTGAATATCGGCGAAAAGTTCCGCGGAAGACTCTCCTGTCGGGGAATCTGGCAAGGTTATGATAGGAGAAGAATTCTTGGAAGATTTCTTCTTACTTTTGGTATTAACCGTACCAATCATACCATCAGCAGCATGAGACCCTGAAGGAGCAGCAGCGATTTGATTTTGTTTGGGTAGATCGAGGATTTTCTCATGTAACGTACCTAACTGAGTATAGACTAAGTCAAGGTACTGTGCTTGAGCAATTACTTGCTCCTCAGTAACTACTCTGGCCTTAGCTACATCCTCAGTGATCTTGGGAAGTAAAGATTTTACAAACCATTCAGCTAAGATCTGATCCGGGATATAAACTTTCACTAAACGTCGTCGACGTCTCCATTCATGGATATGATCTGAAATGTATGTGGACGTTGACTGCTTTAACGAAGTTAATAATTCCGTGCCATTGTCATATCTGACTGGCAACTGAAAATGAGTTAAAAAAGAGGTAGCTAACTGACTAAAGTTATAAAAAGTGGCTCGCGATAACTCAATGTACCACTTGGCTGCAAGAGCAATTAGAGTGCGCTGGAAAAGACGTAAATGAATCGAATCATCTGAAATGGAAATATATGCACACCAGAGATGATAAGTCATCACATGGCTCGACGGGTCATCTCCTGGCTTACCTTCGAACTTAGGAATATCACTGGGCAACTTACGCGGTATTGGTGGCCAATGCTGAAGATAGTTAATAGGATCGTTCGTAAGGCACATCAAGTTAGGCAAGTCCAAAGTTGCGATAAACGGTAATTGACGATTAGGGTCCCTGAAACTCTGGGTCTGCAGACCAGCCCCAGGAGGAGGATATCCAGGATAACTAGGAATGGGGATCGCATTTGGGATATTTTGACCTCCTGGAAAAATAGGATTAACCGGACCATACTGGGGTTGCTAAGGTTGTTGATATGTATACCCAGGGTACGGTTGATACTGATATGTTGGTTGCTGCGGAGCAGGATCGTATTGGTACTATCCTTGGTACGGTTGTTGATTATATTGAGGTTGAGTGGTGAAAACCGTACTTCCTACAGGCATCTAAACCGAAGTATGGACCGTGGGTCCAGATTGAGGTAAAGATGTCTGAGGAGTAGGCATAGGGACAGTAGAAACTAGAGCTATCGATACTCCAGAAGAAGGCGGGGTAGATGGAACAGATGTTAGAGTAGTTGTAGCATACGTTGGAGGCAGAGTATGAGGCGTACTAGGCCCAGACTAAGAAACTAGAGAAGGTGCAGAAGTTTGAACAGTAGGCTGGACAGGTTGCTGGGATGAACCAGAAACCAAGGGTTGTCCAGTTTGAGATGACAACTGCGCATTCGGTTGCAAGACCTGTTGGGTTTGAGATGGATCCCACACTAAATTCGTTCTGGGTTATGGACCCATAATAGGTTGAGGATATTGAGGACCGTAACCGGGTTGAGGGTAGGGTTGATAATATGATGAACCCGAAGGTGGTTGGTAACCTTGCGCTGGGTACTGCCCCTGGGGTTGATAACCTTGAGGCACATACTGATACTGGGGTTGACCTTGAGGTATGTACTAATATTGAGGTTGATTTTGAGGTGCATATTGATACTGAGGTTGACCTTGGCGTACACATTGATACTCAGGTTGACCTTGGGGTACATATTGAGTCTGGGGTTGACCTTGAGAAACGTATTGTCCCGTAGGTATGTACTATCCTTGAGGTCGTCCCCTAGGCACAAACTGAGTACCTTGAGGTTGCCCCCCAGGTATATATTGGGTACCTTGAGGTTGCCCCCCATGCACATACTAGGTACCTTGAGGTTCCCCCTAGGAGGTAACTGGCCACCTTGAGGTTGAGAACCTGACATCATGAGAATATCTTCTACACTCAACGATTTAGTACCACTACTTCCAGTTAATAACTTCTGTTTGATAGGTTGAGGAGATGCTCCCGAAAAAGTACTAGAAATGGACTGATACCCAGCGGGAACAGAAGGACCGTCGTACAAATAGGCTTCCGGAGATTGAGAAAACATGGATGACTGAGTGGACATATTCAACAAAGGATAGTAATCTCTAGGTGATGGGTGATAAAAAATACGAGGTGGTGAAAAACTTAGTCCTGGGTTTTACAAAAGATTAGTCAATGAACGATACCAGGAACTGCTCCTAGGAGGACTGTAAAAGATTGATTCACACTCCCTAAGGTCTAAGATAGGTTGATCTTCTGGAAAAGGAAAACTTTCTTCGCTGTCCGGAATAGCAAGTTCTTCAATAGCTATAAGTCCAGAAGGAAGATCTTTGGTAATTACAGTTTCTACCCTAGGTGAACTAGGACCAATAGAAGCTGGAGAAACAAACTCTGATATGGGAGTAGCAGCAATTTCATATTCGGGTTCAGATATTTCCGGTTCTTCACCTATATCACTAGTAGATGCAATACTACCAGTAACTACTAAAACTACTAACGGTTGAGAATCAGAATGTACTTTCAAAGAAGATTCTCCTTCTTCAAGTGACCCACCTCTACCATCACTAGGAGTTATGAGGACTTTCAAGCCTTCAAGCTGCCTCGGTACGTCCTCAGGAGATTGGCCCTGAAGCCTACGGGACTTCCTCAGTAACTCAGCCACGTTTACAAACTCAGGAGATTGGCCCCGAAGTTTACGGGACTGCCTTGCTAATTCAGCCACAGTTAAAGACTTTTAACTACTTCACACACAAACAAAGTAAAATCTCAATGAAAACCACCTAAAGTCTCTAAAGAACCAAACAAATTGAATCACACGCCTAAAGAATCTAGGAGATCAATCACACACAAACAGTAACTTTCCGGACCGAAAACACTAGTTGGTGATGAAATCCAACGTCGCATAGTTCGATACAGAAATAGCAGTTGGAACAGTTACCCTGGCAACCTGCTTAACGAATAGACTGGCACAAGTTTCTCCACTTAACCGTCTTGAGTGAAGAGAACTCCCCAGAAAATGCAAGTGAGTCTAGCCGATGTATGCTCCAGGTACAGTGGGATCTTCCCGCCACCGTCACCTTAGGAAGAATCCTATAGAATATGGTCACTATGGTTACCAACAGAAACAAATATACCTGGGGGAACAGTCTATTATCCAATACACACGCAAGGGCAAAGTAACAAGCTCAATCCCCTTGAAGGCTCCTTGACATAAACCAAGGCCTACCAACAAGTGACCCCAGGCTCCTCGACAATGGTTAATCCGAGGTTTACCGTTTGTAATACGTGAATATCTGGCATCGTTCCCAATGAGGAAGGATTGATTCCCACACTAGTTCAGACACGATCTCTTGCTTCTCCTTTAAGAGGAGCTTTCCCAGAGCATAAATGCAACAATTGGATTTCTCTCCTATCGCAAGATACAACTACTTGTTTGTTTTACTATCTTGGAGAGTTAAGTACTCCCTACTCCAAGACACTAGCCTAAGCTATGTTGGTGTAATAGAGCCCTAGAAATAAAAATATTTCTAGATTAATTTTACTTTAAGCATATTTTTATTGGTTTTTGATTAAGTCAAGAGGTGCGGAGATGAAACTTGTGGTGTGAAGACTCGACTCAAAATCACTAAAAAGGTGCACTTAAGATGATTAAACAACATTTGCTCTTCAATGAACTTCTAGCTAGGAAAGAGTTTGAGAATGCAAATGCGTGTAAAGACAGATCTCTCTTAACAAACAAATTTAAAGAAGAGTTTTCGTT
Organism: Pinus taeda; assembly: GCA_000404065.3. NCBI lineage: Eukaryota > Viridiplantae > Streptophyta > Pinopsida > Pinales > Pinaceae > Pinus > Pinus taeda. Next base: position 185,213 of record APFE030611109.1, on the reverse strand, counting down.
CCAATGCACTCAAAACGAGACAACTAGTTATTTGCACAAGAATTTCCTTTTTCATTCAAACGCTCAAATGCTACTAAAACAAACTTTTTCAAAAGAGATTTTTGTATTTTTATAAAAACACTTAAAACTATGATTAAAGCAAATCTTAAGAAAACTAAAGCAAATTTTGAGAAAACTATGAACAAAGCAAATCTTAAGATCTACAAACTATAAAAAACTACTTGAAGTAAAAGTTTACAAAATATTTTTGTCTTTTCAAGGATGTTTTACTTGGTGCTAAGCAAACCAAGGACTAATTTGTCCAGAATCACAAATCAGTCAAAAACAAACAATCTTTTGTTCTTTTTATAAAAACTGAAATCCAAACTTTTAACACAAGCTTTTCGAAATTTTGGAAAGAGAAAACTGAAGATAGATTCCTCAAGAAGGGTTGATTTTGAAAATGGCCAGACTCAAAAGAAGACAATAAAAACCATGGTGATCTGAGGCTTCTATGCTTCTAAGCTCTGAGCTACTACACGACCAAAATGAAAATCAAGACCGACAACCAAAACTTCTAGGAATTTCACCTAAAACCCTAACACCAGTGAAATTAGACCAAGGAAAGTTTCTGACAAGTTACAAGCAGGGCTGGGCAGAGGATAACAACATCTAAACCAAAATAAAACTAAATAAAAGAGGAAAAATCAAGTTTTTCAAAAATTTAGCAGGGTCCGCAGGCTCAGAGTTTGCATAGGTGCGTGCCCGCTCTGTGTGCAAAGTAAAAGTGCGTAGAGGTACGCACTGTGATAAAAGCACAGGGTACGGACTTCTCCTAAAGTTATGAAAAGCCAAAACAAACCTAGATCCACTAAATCCACCCAATTCCACACATAACAAGTCAAAAACAGAAACAAAAAGGAAAGTTTCTCAGGTCAAAGTGAAAACAAGGAAAACAATCAAGTCCCCAGCGGAGTCGCCATTTTGTCACGCGGAATAAGTCGAGGTTGCAGAAAAGATTGACCTTCCTAGTATATACTGATATCTAGTGACAAGAAAGCCAATCAAAAACTATCTTTCTCTAAATATGCGAGTAAAATAAAGGCAAACAAGTGTTTTAGGCCTGCCTTGGATCCAATGCAAGTTTGTGGAAGCCTTGCTACCTTGCTCCAAATGAGCTTCCTTGAAGTGTATTCTGCAAACACAAAGAAGCAAACAATTAAATAGCACCTAAAAAGCCAATATCATAAAGCATATTCATCATAATAAACAAGGAGATTATGAAACAAACCATAAGACAATTTGTTGAGAAAAATGAATCTGATTGTATTAATTCAACCGAAGAAGAACTTTACAACTTGTGCCTTGATGCTGTACAAGCTCCTCCCAGGGTCCGATAAGAAGTCTCCTCTACTTTGACAACCTTCACTCACTTTCCAATCAAACCAAAAGGTATGTGATCTCTCCTCTCAAGTTTAACTAGGATGTCCCAATTCCATCAGCATTTACCCTCAAAATGTTCAGCTTCTAACCTCCCTAGCAACTGAACCAATGCCTTAATTTATAGTGCAATGGAGGGAAGTTACTAGGTCCTCCTTCAGAGGGATAAAGTCCTCCTTCAAAGGGATAGCTCCTCCTATCAAGGGATTACCTCCTCTTTTGGGATGCATGAACCACTTTGGAGCGAGCAATCCACGTCAAAATCCTTCTAGAAACATCTAGGTTTAACCCAAAAGTGAGTTTTTTAGGATAAACTTGCACCTTTTTGACTTTCACAGGGGTACCCACCCACCCCTTTATAGACAGAGCGTGCAGATATGCAGGTATTATGGACAAAGGGTGCGGGTCCGTAGGTAAAAGTAGGAGAAAGTGTGGAACCAGAGTAATATTGATTTTCAAAGTCTTTCTCTCTTTTGCAAAGCTTGACATGAAGAGCTAAGGTCTGAGACTTGCTTAGGAGGCTAGTATAGTTGATGATAGATCCATACTGACTGCAAATAATCATGGTGACGATATTTTTGTGTAACACTCCCCATCACCTAAATGTGAAAAAAGCCACAACTAACCTACATGCCATGTCAGATTGTCCTCAATATTAGCATATCATCCTACATTATCCATTAGCTCATCTAGATAGGGGGTTCATGGACTCTCACGCCATGGTTGGGGACTCTAGTCCATCAAGTCTAGGTCAAATTTTGGGCTAATTGTATCAAGGACAGCTCAAGGTCAACCAAGGCTAATGCAATGTATTAGTTGTTGGTACATAGACCTATCAAAATGTCACAATGTTGGGTAGTAGACATTAGTAAGTACGACCCTATCCACCAACAAGTAACCTTGATGTTGGCGATGAGCACCACTAGTACAACCGTTCACCTTAGAGGCACTGGGAGGTGGTTTTGTACCATGTGCGTAGAATATATTATTACTTAACCAACCAAAACCACTTGTGTGCCCTATGATGATAATGGTGTTTATCCTTAGATGATGTGTAAGGCCCCAAACAAAGCCATCCTTGTCCAGGGCAAAAATTATCCTCACATTAACATACATACAACATCTATATTCCTTTGGTTTATAATGATGGCAAATAGTTCTCCCCATCACCTAAATGTGCAAAAAGCCCCAACTAACCTACATGCCATGCCAAACCTGTCCTGGATATTAGCATATCATCCTACATTATCGATTAGCTCATCTAGATAGGGGGTTCAAGGACTCTCACTCCATGGTTGGGGACTATAGTCCATCAAGTCTAGGTCAAATTTCAGGCTAACTGTATCAAGGACACCACAAGGTCAGCCAACACTAATGCAATGTATTAGTTGTTGGTACATCGACCTATCAAAATATAACAATATTGGGTAGTAGACATTAGTAAGTAGGACACTATCCACCAACAAGAAACCTTGATGTTGCCAATGAGCACCACTAGGCCAACCATTCATCTTAGAGGCACTGGGAGTTGGTTTTATACCATGTGCAAAGTTTGTATTATTACTAAACCAACCAAAACGACTCGTACGCCCTGGGATGATAATGGTGTTTCTCCTTAGATGATGTCCAAGGCTCCAAACAAAGCCATCCTTGTCGAGGTGAAAAATTATCCTCACATTAACACCCATAGAACATTTATATTCCTTTGGTTGATAATGATGGCAAATACTGCTCCCCATCACCTAATTGTATAAAAAGCCCCAACTAACCTACATGACATTTCAAACTTGTCCTTGGTATTAGCATATCATCCTAAATTATCCATTACACATCTAGATAAGGGGTTCAAGGACTCTCACTCCATGGTTAGGGACTGTAGTCCATCAAGTCTAGGTCAAATTTCGGGTTAACTGTATCAAGGACAGCTCAAGGTCAACCAACACTAATGCAATGTATTAGTTTTTAGTACATCGACCTATCAAAATGTCACAATATTGGGTAGTAGACATTAGTAAGTAGGACACTAGCCACCAACAAGAAACCTTGATGTTGGCGATGAGCACCACTAGGCTAACCGTTCAGCTTAGAGCCACTGGGAGGTGGTTTTGTACCATGTGCACAGTCTGTATTATTACTTAACCAAGCAAAACCACTTGTATGCCCTAGGATGATAATGGTGTTTCTCCTTAGATGATGCCCAAGGCCCCAAACTAAGCCATCCTTGTCCAAGGGCAAAATTATCCTCACATTAACATCCATACAACATCTATATTCCTTTGGTTTCTAATGATGGAAAATAGTGCTCCCCATCACCTAAATGTGCAAAAAGCCCCAGATAACCTACATACTATGTCAAACTTGTCCTCGATATCAGCATATCATCCTACATTATCCATTAGGTCATCTAGGTAGGGGGTTCAAGGACACTCACTCCATGGTTGGGAACTATAGTCCATGAAGTCTAGGTCAAATTTCTGGATAACTGTATCGAGGACACCTCAAGGTCAACCAACACTAGTGCAATGTATTATTTGTTGGTACATCGGCCTATCAAAATGACACAATATTGGGTAGTAGACATTAGTAATTATGACCCTAGCGACAAACAATAAACCTTGATGTTGGCGATGAGCACCACTAGTACAACCATTCACCTTAGAGGCACTAGGAGGTGGTTTTGTACCATGTGCACAGTCTGTATTATTACTTAACCAACCAAAACCAGTCGTGTGCCCTAGGATGATAATGGTGTTTATCCTTAGATGATGTCCAAGGCCCCAAACAAAGCCATCCTTGTCCAGGGCCAAAATTATCCTCACATTAACATCCATACAACATCTATATTCCTTTGGTTTATAATGATGGCAAATAGTGCCCCCCATCTTAAATGTGCAAAAATCCACAACTAACGTACATGCCATGCAAAACTTGTCCTCGATATTAGCATATCATCCTACATTATCCATTAGCTCATCTAGATAGGGGGTTCAAGGACTCTCACTCCATGGTTGGGGATTATAGTCCATCAAGTCTAGGTGAAATTTCGGGCTAACTGTATCAAGGACACCACAAGGTCAACCAACACTAATGCAATGTATTAGCTGTTGGTACATTGACATATCAAAATGTCACTACATTGGTTAGTAGACATTAGTAAGTAGGACACTAGCCACCGACAAAAAACCTTGATGTTGCCGATGAGCACCACTAGGCCAGCCATTCATCTTAGAGGCACTGGGAGTTGGTTTTGACCATGTGCATAGTCTATATTATTACTAAACCAACCAAAACCACTTGTACGCCCTGGGATGATAATGGTGTTTCTCCCTAGATGACGTCCAAGGCCCCAAACAAAGCCATCCTTGTCGAGGGGAAAAATTATCCTCACATTAACACCCATACAACATCTATATTCCTTTGGTTTATAATGATGGCAAATAGTGCTCCCCATCACCTAATTGTGCAAACAGCCCCAACTAACCTATGTCAAACTTGTTCTCGATATTAGCATATCATCCTAAATTATCCTTTACATCATCTAGATAGGCGGTTCAAGGACTCGCACTCCATGGTTAGGGACTATAGTCCATCAAGACTAGGTCAAATTTCGTGCTAACCGTATCAAGGAAAGCTCAAGGTCAACCAACACTAATGCAGTGTATTAGTTGTTGGTACATCGACCTATCAAAATTTCACAATATTGGGTAGTAGACATTAGTAATTAGGACACTAGCCACCAACAAGAAACCTTGATGTTGGCGATGAGCACCACTAGGCCAATCGTTCACCTTAGAGGCACTGAGAGGTGGTTTTGTACCATGTGCATAGTCTGTATTATTACTTAACCAACCAAAACCACTCATACGCCCTGGAATGATAATGGTGTTTCTCCTTAGATGATATCCAAGGCCCCAAACAAATCCATCCTTGTCCAGGGCCAAAATTATCCTCACATTAACATCCATACAACATCTATATTCCTTTGGTTTATAATGATGGTAAATAGTGTTCCCCATCACCTAAATGTGCAAAAAGCCACAGCTAACCTACATTGCATGTCAAACTTGTCCTTGATATTAGCATATCATCTTACATTACCCATTAGCTCATCTAGATAGGTGGTTTCAAGGACTCTCACTCCATGGTTGGGGACTATAGTCCATCAAGTCTAGGTCAAATTTCGGGCTAACTGTATCAAGTAGAGCTCAAGGTCAACCAACACTAATGCAATGTATTAGTTGTTGGTACATCGACCTATATAAATGTCACAATATTGTGTCCTAGACATTAGTAAGTTGGACACTAGCCACCAACAAGAAACGTTGATGTTGGCGATGAGCACCACTAGGCCAACCGTTCACCTTAGAGGCACTGGGAGGTGGTTTTGTACCATGTGCACAATATGCACTATTACTTAACCAACCAAAACCACTCATATGCCCTGGGAAGATAATGGTGTTTCACCTTACATTATGTCCAAGGCTCCAAACAAAGCCATCCTTTTCCAGGGGTAAAATTATCCTCAAATTAACATCCATACAACGTCTATATTCCTTTGGTTTGTAATGATGGCAAATGGTGCTCCCCATCACCTAAATGTGCAAAAAGGACCAACTAACCTATATCCCATGTCAAACTTGTCCTTGACATTAGTACATCATCCTACATTATCCATTAGCTCATATAGATAGGGGGTTCAAGGATTCTCACAACATGGTTGAGGACTATAGTTTATCAAGTCTAGGTCAAATTTTGGGCTAACTGTATCAAGGACACCTCAAGGTCAACCAACACTGATGCAATATATTAGTTCTTGGTACATCAGCATATCAAAATGTCATAATATTGGGTAGTAGACATTAGTAAGTAGGACACTAGCCACCAACAAGAAACCTTGATGTTAGCGATGTGCACCACTAGGCCAACTGTTCACCTTAGAGGCACTGGGAGGTGGTTTCGTACCATGTGCATAGTCCGTATTATTACTTAACCAACCAAAACCCCTCGTACGCCCTAGTTTGATAATGGTGTTTCTCCTTAGGTGATGTCCAAGTACCCAAATAAACCCATCCTTGTTCAGGGGAAAAATTATCCTCACATTAACACCCATAAAACATCTCTATTCCTTTGGATTATAATGATGGCAAATAGTGCTCCCCATCACCTAAATGTGCAAAAAGACCCAACTAACCTACCTGCCATGTCAAACTTGTCCTCAATATTAGCATATCATCCTACATTATCCATTAGCTCATCTAGGTAGGGGGTTCAAGGACTCTCACTCCATGGTTGGCGACTATAGTCCATCAAGTCTAGGTCAAATTTTGGGCTAACTGTATCAAGGACAGCTCAAGGTTAACCGAAACTAATGCAATGTATTAGTTTTTGGTACATCAAGCTATCAAAATGTCACAATATTGGGTATTAGACATGAGTAAGAAGGACCCTAGCCACCAACAAGAAACCTTGATGTTGGCGATGAGCACCACTAGTACAACCGTTCATCTTAGAGGCACTGGGAGGTGGTTTTGTACCATCTGCATAGTTTGTATTATTACTAAACCAACCAAAACCACTCGTATGCCATGGGATGATATTGGTGTTTCTCCTTAGATGATGTCCAATGCCCCAAACAAAGCCATCCTTGTCCAGTGGAAAAATTATCCTCACATTAACACCCATACAACATCTATATTCCTTTGGTTTATAATGATGGCAAATAGTGCTCCCCATCACTTAAATGTGCAAAAAGCCCCAACTAACCTACATGCCATGCCAAAATTGTCCTCAATATTAGGATATCATCCTACATTATCCATTAGCTCATCTAGATAGGGGGTTCAAGGACTCTCACTCCATGGTTAGGGACTATAGTCCATCAAGTCTAGGTCAAATTTCAGGCTAACTGTCTCAAGGACAGCTCAAGGTCAACCAACACTAATGCAATGTATTAGTTTTTGGTACATCGACCTATCAAAATGTCGCAATATTGGGTAGTATACATTAGTAAGTAGGACACTAGCCACCAAAAAGAAACCTTGATGTTGGCGATGAGCACCACTAGGCCAACCGTTCAGCTTAGAGGGACTGGGAGGTGGTTTTGTACCATGTGCATAGTCTGTATTATTACTTAACCAACGAAAACCAGTCGTATGCCCTGGGATGATAATGGTGTTTCTCCTTAGATGATGTCCAAGGCCCCAAGCTAAGCCATCCTTTTCCAGGGGCAAAATTATCCTCGCATTAACATCCATACAACATCTATATTACTTTGGTTTCTAATGATGGAAAATTGTGCTCCCCATCACCTAAATGTGAAAAAAGCCCCAGATAACCTACATACCATGTCAAACTTGTCCTCGATATCAGCATATCATCCTACATTATCCAATAGGTCATCTAGATAGGGGGTTCAAGGAATCTCACTCCATGGTTGGGGACTATAGTCCATCAAGTCTAGGTCGAATTTCGGTATAACTATATCAGGGAAACCTAAAGGTCAACCAACACTAGTGCAATGTATTAGTTGTTGGTACATCGGCCTATCAAAATATCATAATATTGGGTAGTAGACATTAGTAAGTAGGACCCTAGCCACCAACAAGAAACCTTGATGCTGGCGATGAGCACCACTAGGCCAACCGTTCAGTTTAGAGGCACTGGGAGGTGGTTTTGTACCATGTGCACAATCTGTATTATTACTTAACCAACCAAAACCACTCGTATGCTCTGGGATGATAATGGTGTTTCTCCTTAAATGATGTCCAATGCCCCAAACTAAGCCATCCTTGTCTAGGGGAAAAATTATCCTCACCATTAACATCCATACAACATCTATATTCCTTTGGTTTCTAATGATGGAAAATAGTGCTCCTGATCACATAAATGTGCGAAAAGCCCCGGGTAACCTACATAACATGTCAAACATGTCCTCGATACCAACATATCATCCTACATTATCCATTAGGTCATCTAGATAGGGGGTTCAAGGACTCTCACTCCATGGTTGGGGACTATAGTCCATCAAGTCTAGGACAAATTTCGGGATAACTGTATCAAGGACACCTCAAGATCAGCCAACACTAGTGCATTGTATTAGTTGTTGGTACATCAGCCTATCAAAATGTCACAATATTGGGTAGTAGACATTAGTAAGTAGCACCCTAGCCACCAACAAGAAACCTTGATGTTGGCGATGAGCACCACTATTACAACTGTTCACCTTAGAGGCATTGGGAGGTGGTTTTGTACCATGTGCACAGTCTGTATTATTACTTAACCAACTAAAACCACTGATGTGACCTAGGATTATAATGGTGTTTATCCTTAGATGATGTCCAAGGCCCCAAACAAAGCCATCCTTGTCCAGGGCCAAAATTATCCTCACATTAACATCCATACAACATCTATATTCCTTTGGTTTATAATGATGGCAAATAGTGCTCCCCATCACTTAAATGTGAAAGAAGTCCCAACTAACATACATGCCATGCCCAACTTGCCCTCGATATTAACATATCATCCTACATTATCCATTAGCTTATCTAGATAGGGGGTTCAAGGACTCTCACTCCATGGTTGGGCACTATAGTCCATCAAGTCTAGGTAAAATTTCGGGCTAACTGTATCAAGGACACCACAAGGTCAACCAACTCTAAGGCAATGTATTAGTTGTTGGTACATCATCCTATCAAAATGTCACAATATTGGGTAGTAGACATTAGTAATTAGGACACTAGCCACCGACAAGAAACCTTGATGTTGCCGATGAGCACCACTAGGCCAACCATTCATCTTAGAGGCTCTGGGAGTTGGTTTTGTACCATGTGCATAGTCTGTATTATTACTAAACCAACCAAAACCACTCGTATGCCCTGGGTTGATAATGGTGTTTCTCCTTAGATGATGTCCAAGGCCCCAGACAAAGTCATCCTTCTCGAGGGGAAAAATTATCCTCACATTAACACCCATACAACATCTATATTCCTTTGGTTTATAATGATGGAAAATAATGCTCCCCATCATCTAATTTTGCAAAAAGCCCCAACTAACCTATATGACATGTCAAAATTGTCCTCGATATTAGAATATCATCCTACATTACCCATTAGCTCATCTAGATAGGAGGTTCAAGGGCTCTCACTCCATGGTTAGGGACTATAGTCCACCAAGTCTGGGTCAAATTTCGGGCTACCTGTATCAAGGACACCTCAAGGTCAACCATGACTAATGCAATGTATTATTTGTTGGTACATTGACCTATCAAAATGTCACAATATTGGGTAGTAGACATTAGTAAGTAGGACACTAGCCACCAACAAGAAACCTTGATGTTAGCGATGAGCACCACTAGGCCAACCGTTCACCTTAGAGGCACTAGGAGGTGGTTTTGTACCATGTGCACAGTCTGTATTATTACTTAACCAACCAAAACTACTCGTACACCCTGGGATGATAATGGTGTTTCTCCTTAGATGATGTCCAAGGCCCCAAACTAAGCCATCCTTTTCCAGGGGCAAAACTATCCTGACATTAACATCCATACAACATCTATATTCCTTTGGTTTATAATGATGGCAAATAGTGCTCCCCATCACTTAAATGTGAAAAAATTCCCAACAAACATACATGCCATGCCCAAATTTCCCTCAATATTAAAATATCATCCTACATTATCCATTAGCTCATCTAGATAGGGCGTTCAAGGACTCTCACCCCATGGTTGGGCACTATAGTCCATCAAGTCTAGGTCAAATTTTGGGCAAACTGTATCAAGGACACCACAAGGTCAACCAACACTAAGGCAATGTATTAGTTGTTGGTACATCAGCCTATCAAAATGTCACAATATTGGGTAGTAGACATTAGTAATTAGGACACTAGCCACCAACAAGAAACCTCGATGTTGCCGATGAGCACCACTAGGCCAACCGTTCATCTTAGAGGCTCTGGGAGTTGGTTTTGTACCATGTGCACAGTCTTATTATTACTAAACCAACCAAAACCACTCGTACGCCCTGGGATGATAATGGTGTTTCTCCTTAGATGATGTCCAAGGCCCCAAATAAAGCCATCCTTCTCCAGGGGAAAAATTATCCTCAGATTAACACCCATACAACATCTATATTCCTTTGGTTTATAATGATGGAAAATAGTGCTCCCCATCATCTAATTTTGCAAAAAGCCCCACCTAACCTATATGACATGTCAAACTTGTCCTCGATATTAGCATATCATCCTACATTATCCATTAGCTCATCTAGATAGGAGGTTCAAGGACTCTCACTCCATGGTTAGGGACTATAGTCCACCAAGTCTAGGTCAAATTTCCGGCTAACTGTATCAAGGACACCTCAAGGTCAACCATCACTAATGCAATGTATTATTTGTTGGTAGATTGACCTATCAAAATGTCACAATATTGGGTAGTAGACATTAGTAAGTAGGACACTAGCCACCAACAAGAAACCTTGATGTTGGCGATGAGCACCACTAGGCCAACCGTTCACCTTAGAGGCACTAGGATGTGGTTTTGTACCATGTGCACAGTCTGTATTATTACTTGACCAACCAAAACTACTCGTACGCCCTGGGATGATAATGGTGTTTCTCCTTAGATGATGTCCAAGGCCCCAAACTAAGCCATCCTTGTCCAGGGGCAAAACTATCCTCACATTAACATCCATACAACATCTATATTCCTTTAGTTTTTAATGATGGCAAATAGTGCTCCCCATCACCTAAATGTGAAAAAAGCCCCAGCTAACCTTCATGCCATGTCAAACTTGTCCTCGATATTAGCGTATCATCCTACATTATCCATTAGCTCATCTAGATAGGGGGTTCAAGGACCCTCACTCAATGATTGGGGACTATAGTTCATCAATTCTAGGTAAAATTTCAGGCTAACTGTAGCAAGGACACCTCAAGGTCAACCAACACTAGTACAATGTATTAGTTGTTGGTACATCGACCTATAAAAATGTCACAATATTGGGAAGTAGACATTAGTAAGTAGGACACTAACCACCAACAAGAAACATTGATGTTGGTGATGAGCACCACTAGGCCAACCATTCACCTTGAGGCACTGGGAGGTTGTTTTGTACCATGTGCATAGTCTATATTATTACTGAACCAACCAAAACCACTCGTATGCCCTGGGATGATAATGGTGTTTCTTCTTAAATGATGTCCAAGGCTCCAAATAAAGCCATCCTTGTGGGGCAAAATTATGCTCACATTAACACCCATACAACATCTATATACCTATGGTTTATAATAATGCCAAATCATGCTCCTGATATCCTAATTATGTAAAAATCCCCAACTAACCTAGATGCCATGTCAAACTTGTCCTCGGTATTAGCATATTAACTAGATTTATTAGAGGTGGTTTTGTACCATGTGCACAGTCTGTATTATTACTTAACCAACCAAAACCACTCATGTGCCCTGGGATTATAATGGTGTTTATCCTTAGATGATGCCAAAGGCCCCAAACAAAGCCATCCTTATCTAGGGACAAAATTATCCTCACATTAACATCCATACAACATCTATATTCCTTTGGTTTGTAATGATGTTAAATAGTGCTTCCCATCACCTAAATGTGCAAAAAGCCCCAACTAACCTACATGCCATGTCAAACTTATCCTCGATATTATCATATCATCCTACATTATCCATTAGCTCATCTAGATAGGGGGTTCAAGGACTCTCACTCCATGGTTGGGGACTATAGTCCATCAAGTCTAGGTCAAATTTCGGGCTAACTGTATCAAGGACACCTCAAGGTCAACCAACACTAATGCAATGTATTAGTTGTTGGTACATCAACCTATCAAAATGCCACAATGTTGGGTAGTATACATTAGTAAGTAGGACAGTATCCACCAATAAGAAACCTTGATGTTGCCGATGAGCATCATTAGGCCAACCATTCACCTTAGAGGCACTGGGAGTTGGTTTTGTACCATGTGCACAGTCTGTATTATTACTTAACCAACCAAAACCTCTCGTATGCCCTGGGATGATAATGTTGTTTCTCCTTAGACGACGTCCAAGGCCCCAAACTAAGCCATCCATGTCCAGGGTCAAAATTATCTTCAAATTAACATCCATACAACATCTAAACTCCTTTGTTTTCTAATGATGGAAAATAGTGCTCCCCATCACCTAAATGTGCAAAAAGCCCTAGATAATCTACATGCCATGTCAAACTTGTCCTCGATATTAGCATATCATCCTACATTATCATTTAGCTCATCTAGATAGGGGGTTCAAGGACTCTCACTCCATGGTTGGGGACTATAGTCCATCAAATCTAGGTCAAATTTCGGGATAACTGTATCAAGGACATCTCAAGTTCAACCAACACTAATGCAATGTATTAGTTGTTGGTACATCGACCTATGAAAATGTCACAATATTGGGTAGCAGACATTAGTAAGTAGGACCGTAGCCACCAACAAGAAACCTTGATGTTGGCGATGAGCACCACTAGGCCAATCTTTCACCTTAGAGGCACTGGGAGGTGGTTTTGTACCATGTGCACAATCTAATTATTACTTAAGCAACCAAAACCACTTGTGTGCCCTGGGATGATAATGGTGTTTATCCTTAGATCATGTCCAAGGCCCCAAACAAAGCCATTGTTGTCCAGGGGAAAAATTATCCTCACATTAACATCCATACAACATCTATATTCCTTTGGTTTATAGTTATGGCAAATAGTGCTCCCCATCACTTAAATGTGCAAAAATCCCCAACTAACCTACATGCCATGCCAAACTTGTCATCGATTTTAGCATATCATCCTACATTATCCATTAGCTCATTTAGATAGGGAGTTCAGGGACTCTCACTCCATGGTTGGGGACTATAGTCCATCAAGTCTAGGTCAAATTTTGGGCTAACTGTATCAAGGACACCTCAAGGTCAACCAACAATAATGCAATGTGTTAGTTGTTGGTACATCGACCTATCAAAATGTCACAATATTGGGTAGTAGACATTAGTACGTAGGACACTAACCACCAACAATAAACCTTGATGTTGGCGATGTGCACCACTAGGCCAACCGTTCACGTTAGAGGCACTAGGAGGTGGTTTTGTACCATGTGTACAGTCTGTATTATTACTTGACCATCCAAAACCACTTGTACACCTTGGGAAGATAACGGTGTTTCTTCTTAGATGATGTCCAAGGCCACAAACAAAGCCATCCTTGTCCAGGGGCAAAATTACCCTCACATTAACACCCATACAAGATCTATATTCCTTTGGGTTATAATGATGACAAATAGTGATAACCATTACCTAAATGTGCAAAAAGCCCCAACTAACCTATATGCCATGTCAAGCTTGTCCTCGATATTAGCATATCATCCCTCATTATCCATTAGCTCATCTAGATAGGGGGTTCAAGGACTCTCACTCCATGGTTGCCGACTATAGTCCATCAAGTATAGGTCAAATTTCGGGCTAACTGTATCAAGGACACCTCAAGGTCAACCAAAACTAATGCAATGTATTAGTTGTTGGTATATCGACGTATCAAAATTTCACAATATTGGGTAGTAGACATTAATAAGTAGGACAATAGCCACCAACATGAAACCTTGATGTTGCCGATGAGCACCACTAGGCCAACCATTCATCTTAGAGGCACTAAGAGTTGGTTTTGTACCATGTGCACACTCTGTATTATTACTAAACCAACCAAAACCACTCGTACACCCTGGGATGATAATGGTGTTTCGACTTAGATGATGTCCAAGGACCCAAACAAAGCCATCCTTGTCCATGGGAAAAACTATCCTCATATTAACACCCATATGACATCTATATCCCTTTGGTTTATAATGATGGCAAATAGTTCTGCCCATCACCTTACTATGAAAAAAGCCCCAACTAACCTACATGACATGTCAAACTTGTCCTCGATATTAGCATATCGTCCTACATTATCCATTAGCTCATCTAGATAGGGGGTTCAAGGACTCTCACTCCATGGTTGGGGACTATAGTCCATCAAGTCTAGGTCAAATTTCAGGCTAACTATATCAAGGACGCCTCAAGGTCAACCAACACTAATGCAATGTTTTAGTTGTTGGTACATCGACCTATCAAAATGTCACAATATTGGGTAGTAGACATTAGTAAGTAGGAAACTAGCCACCAACAAGAAACCTTGATGTTGGTGATGAGCACCACTAGGCCAACCATTCACCTTAGAGGCACTGGGAGGTGGTTTTGTACCATGTACATAGTCTGTATTATTACTTAACCAACCAAAACCACTCATACGCCCTGAGATGATAATGGTGTTTCTCCTTAGATGATCTCCAAGGCCCCAAACTAAGCCATCCTTGTCCAGTGGCAAAATTATCCTCACATTAACATCCATACAACATGTATATTCGTTTCGTTTATAATGATGGAAAATAGTGCTCCCCATCACCTAAATGTGAAAAAATCCCCAGCTAACGTACATGCCATGCCAAACTTGTCCACGATATTAGCATATCGTCCTACATTATCCATTAGCTGATCTCGATAGGGTGTTCAAGGACTCTCACTCCATGGTTGGGGACTATAGTCCATCAAGTCTAGGTCACATTTCGGGCTAACTGTATCAAGGACACCTCAAGGTCAACCAATACTAATGAAATGTATTAGTTGTTGGTACATCAACCTATCAAAATGTCACAATATTGGGTAGTAGACATTAGTAAGTAGGACACTAGCCACCAAGAGGAAACCTTGATGTTGGCGATGAGCACCACTAGACCAACCATTCACCTAGAGGCACTGGAAGGTTGTTTTGTACCATGTGCATAGTCTATATTATTACTGAACCAACCAAAACCACTCGTATGCCCTGGTATGATATTGGTGTTTCTCCTTAGATGATGTCCAAGGTGCCAAACAAAGCCATCGTTGTGGGGAAAAATTATCCTCACATTAACACCCATACAACATCTATATACCTATGGTTTATAATGATGGCATGTAGTGATCCCCATCTCCTAATTGTGTAAAAAGCCCCAACTAACCTAGATGCCATGTCAAACTTGTCCTCGATATTAGCATATTAACTATATTTATTATTTCTTTGTGACTCAAGTTGAAAAGTGGAAATACAAAATATTTAATAAATGAGAGAAAGTATTATTTCAGGGTTGTTACCAAGCCTATTGCTTGATGTTTTATATAAGACAAGTATATATTGCTAGAAAAATAGAGGTAGGGAGTAATTAACAAATTCTTAAATTCCTTATTTGAAATAAAGAAATAACTCTACTTTTAGCTTTTTTAATAACCACTAAATTCTTTATTTGAACTAGTTCTTTATTTGAAATAAGGAAAAATCTCTAATTTTTTTCTTTTAGTAATTTCTAAATTCCTTATTTGATATTAATAAAAAATAAATAAAAAAATAAGATTTTTTATGCATTCAAATGGAAATTTTACTTACAATTCCATTCCAAATACCAACCTGCATCTATTGCACTATTTTGTCAGCAAATACATGCACGATTTTGTGAGTAAATGTAGGCTATTGAAGTAACTGAAAATAGTTAGTAAGAATAAAGTTGCTCATAATAAACTAAGTGTTGACCCCTCCCCATCATCTGATCTGATTAGATCATCACTTAGCATAAATAGAGCAGTTCTGATCCCAAGATTGATCACACCACAACTGCACTGTTAAACTTACTTCCATGCACGATTTTGTCTGATTTTCAGAAAAACAATTGTTGAAATTTACAAGCAGGGTTCAAATTTTTCTCTTTTGGAAGCTATAGTTCATGAAAAATAGAGGTACCTCTCATTGTATTCACTTTTTTAAATAGAGAACAATTGTGCAATGAGCGGCATTTTATAGACGTGATGTCTTAATTTTGGTTGACAAATGCTCTCTTTTTCGTATATATATCATCAATTAGTGTAGTACATTTGATAACTTCATTGAAAATTCATTTCACATTGGTTGGTTAGTTGCAAATTTGTTTGCCTACAATAAGTTTTTTTTTTAGGATTGGACTGAAGCGGTCTGAATTTATTTTTTGTTTGACATATAGTGATATGGATCATCAGTTCGAGGTCTCCTTCAGGAACCTGATTCGTTGATGCATTCTTAGTGCTTCTGCTTGTTATTAGTTGCTTGTCCCTATCTCCATGAAAATTTTAATTTCTAGGGAACTCTTCCAGTTAGAAAAACACAACATAAGGTCTTGATCTCAATTGAATCCATTCCCTCTAGTTCCATAGTGTTGCATTAATAATTTTAGCTACTGCCTGCTCTTTGGGTATCCCTACAATTCATATACCGTGGCTCAATGCAATGATGATTCAGGCAAGTGTATAATGTGATTTTAAGGACACCTTATCTCATTTGCAGTGAACATTGATTTAAATTAGTGGGTAATCAGATTTCGTGTTTCTTACTATATTCTATCTTCAAATTTAACAGTCCATCCATGCTGCATAACAATACTAGTTTCTTGGTGATCCAACCATACTTTGTCTTCAAATTTAACAGTCCATCCATGCTACATAATGGTACTAGTTCCTTGGTGATCCAACGATCATGGATATCACAGCTTATGGTAATTCCATTTTTAAGTGTTCATTAGTAGTAGTTTCCAATCAGGGCATCCTAAACCTTAATATGTTGTGTTCAATTCAAAGATACTTTCCTGTCATGGGATTCCTAAACCTTAATATGCCATGTTACATTCAAAAAGGGAAAAAATGAACTTACTCTAAAGGCAGTTGTCCTTTCAATTACCACACTTTGAGACTATCATTTATTTGCGATTTATCAATTATAAATAGAGAGATATTTGTTGTCCTACATCTCCATTGTCTTCTTCATCTTTTCCAAGTGCTTTTCTCATGGTTGTGCATGTTGAATCTACTTCTCCTTTGAAGGTATGAAAGAACCATGGCAATAGGTATCAGAGACAAAAATTTTCCTGCTGAGACTCAAATGGTGAAGATCAATAGATATCGATGATGAGTTTATGTGAAATTCATGGAGCAAACCTTTAATCAAAACATTTTGAAAGAGAACGGACGAGGACATAAAGAGATAAAGAAATGGGATGGTTTCAAAGAGAAAGAACTCAACAACAGTGGAAAATGGGACAACAAATAGACAAGCAAGAAGAATGAAAATGAGTAAGCTTTTTTTCAAATCAACAAAATATAAAAACGAGAGGAGACATTTCTATTTATCCCCTCGATATTTTTTTTCATTTCTTTGTGTTGCGTACCACCACCTTTGCACATTAACCCTTGCTCTACCAAGGAATATCCATCACATATGTCAATAACTTTGTCTTCCAGATGAATATTGACAGTAAAAGGATGAGACTTCCTTATCCATCTGGCTTGAGGAATAAATTTAGATTCCATGATATAGGATCTTTTAGGATTGAACAAGCAAATCTTCCCACAATCATATTTAGGGAGTGCTAACCAAATCCATTTGAGTAGTGAATTCCCTTTAAAGCATTGAAGGTAGTGATTGTACCATGATTCAAATAGTTGAAAGACATTTATTTATCATAATATGTGAATGGAAATTCCTCAGAAATCACTGAAATAATACTAGTATTCATGCTATCATAAAGGTGAATCCAATTTACCTCATTGGCCGAGAAAATAATTGTTCTTCTGACACCTAAGTTGAGCCATCTTCACCCAAGCTTGTAAGGGCACAGTCTATGGATTCCTATACTTACAACCATGACATGAGATCTGTGGGAATCAGCACAATGAGAAGCAGGAGAGCCAACCAATCAGAGCACAGTCAGTTACAAGTTACAACCATGAGATGAGCTTTGCATGAATCTGCACAATGAGAAGACAATGTCTTAGGAGCACTTTTTTGCAATCCAAGTTATATGATAGGAATAAAATAAATGTACAAGATTGAAAAATAAAAGCTACTTGACATATCATTCTAATAGGAATAAAATAAATGTACATTTTGTTGTTTCCATATCCTTATCCTCTTTAAGATTGTTCCAGCTACTTGATATCATTTTGTCTTCCCTTGACGTTCTTTGAAGTACATTGGTAAGCAGAAAAACCTTTATTGCTTCTGGAACATTTCCACCATGCACTTTCTGGGTAGAAATGTTAGGACGTCTTATTATTTTCAATGGCATATTACCACAAGAACACTTGAGATGAGGGATACCTAGATTACGTCCATAACAGATACAAATTGGTGTATTTTCAATGGCATATTACCACAAGTCTTATTATTTTCAATAGCATATTACCACAAGAATGCTTGAGATGAGATATACATAGATTACGTCCAGAAAAGATACAAATTGGTGGTTCTTTCAGTGACCTATCCCTAGCCAGTTTCTCAACAATAACTTTCACCTTTCTCTCAGGAATACTGATTTGAGAGGCTTTCATCTTTATACAAAACCACCCTCTTTATTTTTCATGAAAGGAAGATTTTGATATCATTGGGCATGGACTATCTGTTGTAACAAGTCCCAACATAAGTCTTCAAAATGGTCATAGATTTTGTTCAATAACACAATGCCTGACCTGCAAAACATAAACCCCATATGTTAATAACATCTGGAGCATTAAAAAACACATTTTCTTTCATAATGAAGCAACATAGAAACCCTAAAAATTTAAAATATCCACCCTTACAAGTAGTGGAAAGACTGAACTGTAAGTCCCATCATAAGTCATCAAAATGGTCATAGATTTTGTTCAATAGCACAATGCCTGACCTACAAAACCTAAAACCCATTTGTTAATAACATCTAGAGCATTAAAAAAAACATTTTCCTTCACAATGAAGCAACATATAAACCCTCAAAATTGAAAATATCCATGCTTACAAGTAGTGGAAAGAATTAACTATAAGTCCCATCATAAGTCATCAAAATGGCCATAGATTGTGTTCAATAGCACAATGCCTGACCTCCAAAACATAAACCTCGTTTGTTAATAACATCTGGAGCATTGAAAAAGACATTTTCCAACCCTCAAAATTGAAAATATCCATGTTTACAAGTAGTGGAAAGACTGAATTGTAAGTTGAAATTCGGTCCAATCATTCTTGGGAGGGCCATCATAATAGAATTTTTATCGACGTCATGTTGAAATTGGGGTAGGGCTCACTGCGAAATTATTGTTGCATTCTGACTTGCAAAAGTCATCTTGATCATGTGAATGTATTGATTTTGAATTATGAATGCTTTTGTCAAGAAATTTCAGGCCCCATCCCCTGGTTTCTTTCAAACAGTGTCTTTGTCAATTCCATTGTTCATAGTTTATCTCTACAACCATTGTAGCTATCATGAGATAGACAAAGCTCAGCATCTAAGATACCCTTACTACACTAGTTCTCCACACAGACTGCATTTCCATCTACAAATCAAGACATAAGTCTAGAATGAAATAATTCACTGTGTCTTTGTTGTGAACGTTGATTCAACCATAAGTCTAAAATTTTGTTCTTGATGACCTGTTTAGTTGAGGCCACATAGCTTAGGACAAAACCAACTAGTATTTTTGGCAATTGGACTAGACGATGTTATTGATATAGAACAAAAATCCCCACAGTTTTTTTTTGGAATACTCGTATGGTACTTTTTTAAGCAGAGAACAATTGTACAATGACTGGCATTTTACAGATGTGATGTCTTAATTTTGGTTGATAAATGCTCTACTTTTCGTATATATATCATTAATTTTTGTAGTATATTTGATAATTTCATTGAAAATTCATTTCACATTGGTTGGTTAGTTGCAAATTTGCTTGCATACAATAAGTTTTTTTAGGATTGGACTGAAGCGGTCTGAATTTATTTTTTGTTTGACATATACTGATATAGATCATCAGTTCGAGGTGTCCTTTAGAAACCTGACTCCTTGATGAATTTTTAGTGCTTTCACTTGTTATTAGTTTATTGTCCCTATATGCAGGAAAATTTTAATTTCTAGGGACCTCTTCCACTTAGAAAAACACAACTTAAGGTCTTGATCTCCATTGAATCCATTCCCTCTAGGTCCATAGTGTTGGCATAAATAATTTTAGCTATTGCCTGCTCTTTGGGTATCCCTACAATTCGTATGTCGTGGCTCAATGCAGTGATGATTCAGACAAGTGTGTAATGTGATTTGAAGGACACTTTATCTCATTTGCAGTGAACATTATTAAAACTAGTGCGTAATGAGATTTCATGTTTCTTACTATACTCTGTCTTCAAATTTAATAGCCCATCCATGCTGCGTAACCATACTAGTTTCTTAGTTATCCAACCATACTATGTCTTCAAATTTAACAGTCCATCCATGCTACATAACAATACTATTTTCTTGGTGATCCAACCATCATGGATATCGCAGCTTATGGTAATTCCATTTTTAAGTGTTCGTTAGTAGTACTTTCCAATCAGGGAATTTCTAAACCTTAATATGTTGTGTTAAATTCAAAGATACTTTCCTATCAGGGGATTCCTAAACCTTAATATGCCATGTTACATTAAAAAAGGGAAAAAATGAACTTGCTCTGAAGGCAGTTGTCCTTTCAATTATCACACTTTAAGACTATCATTTAGGAATATCGACAAATCATTTTCTTTAAATCATTTTACTTTAGAGTGGGAAGAGGTGAAATTTTAGCCTACCAAGACTTTCAGTGAGAAGATAATAATAATAAACACAAATAATTAAAAAAAAAAAATCACTGGAAGATCAAAAATGAGAATGTCAAGCCTAAGATCAAGGAAATCTTAAAGATGATATAAAAGATTTTCCAGTTTGGTGTCAAAAAGTTAGTAGAAGTGATTTCACTATTAAACAAGGTATAAGGAAATTATGGAATCTCAATTTTCAAGAGAAGTGAGTGGTGGTGGGATTTATTATGATAACTGCATTTTCCTTTGGAAATTATAATTACATTATAGTTAACTTTATCAAATTAACTTCTCACTTGGGCAAGTGGAATTAAAATAGGTTAGGTTGGGCCTCATTAATGTTTGTTGTGCAAAAACAATGAGGAAAATGTTCATCATTTGTTTATCTCCTGTCGTTATATTGTTCAAATCCTATTTAAATTTCATTGAGCTCAAGCCAAAGGTTCCTTGGTCCTATGTTATTTTGATGGAATGTGCATAAGTTTGGTTCTTTAATAAGTTTCTTGAATGCTTTGAAGCTCTTGTAGTGTTACTCATATATGGTATTTGGTAAACAAAGAACTCTAGCATTTTTCAAGACAAGGACATTCTTCTTTCTATTACTGTTGGCTCTATTATATCTAGCTAATTAAAGGTTGGAGGATATACCCACAAGGAAGCCTAAGCTATCAGTAATGATAGATTTGGATTTTGAGTGTATTTATTTATGGTGTTAGTTAAGACCATCCCTGCATTTGTGGGGTATGTGTTGTTCTTTTTCTCATTCCTGATCACTATTTCCATATTCAATATTCTCTTGATAGAGGATCAACTAACCAAGCATAATTTACTTCCCTAAGAAAACTTATTGAGGTTGTTATGCTTAGAGGTGTTAAGAAGTTGCAAATCATGAGTGATTACAAGCTTGTATTGATTAGGTCAATAGGAAAGCTTCAATTAATAAATATAAATCTATCATTTGTTGGTGGACTTTTATAACTCAATTATATCTTTTAAATGAAATTCTTTCATGAACATTATTCACGAACTCAACACTTCAACAGACTTTGACAAAGATTCTTTTAGGGACATTCTTCATGAACTCAATACTTCAACGAATGAGTTATCAAAGGGGACTTTGACTTTGCCCACTGTTGCCATAAATATTTACAAGTTCTTGATAGTGTGATGAAAGATTCTATAGACTTTTTTTTGAAGTCTTTCCATCATGTTCCTTATGTTATAAAGTAAGGATTTTTTTGAAGAAGATAAGGTTATATAACCTCAGGTAGTAGATAGATTGGAAAATGGGTTTTTTGTAAAGATAATTAATCACGTATAGTTGAAAGGCCCAAAGGGAATGAAGTTTTAGTTGTGAACAAATAATGTCTATGAAAACGTATATGTTATGTCTCCAATGCATGAGGATCATCTGTCTTCCAGTAGTATTTTGAGTTTGTACTTGGAACATATGATCAAATTGTCCCTGTTAGCAGACTGTCTTTGTTATCAAACTGTCTGTTAGCAATGGCTCAATGCAATGATGATTCGGACAAGTGTATAATGTGATTTGAAGGACACCTTATCTCATATGAAGTGAACATTGATTTAAACTAGTGTGTAATGAGATTTCATGTTTCTTACTATACTCTATCTTCAAATTTAACAGTCCATCCATGCTGCATAACAGTTCTAGTTTCTTGGTGATCCAACCATAGTCTATCTTCAAATTTAACAGTCCATCCATGCTGCATAACAGTACTAATTTCTTGGTGATCCAACCATCATGGATATCGCAGCGTATGGTAATTCCATTTTTAAGTGTTCGTTAGTAGTACTTTCCAATTAGGGAATTCCTAAACCTTAATATCTTGTGTTAAATTCAAAGATACTTTCCTATCAAGGATTCCTAAACCTTAATATGCCATGTTACATTCAAAAAGGGAAAAAATGAACTTACTCTGAAGGCAGTTGTCCTCTCAATTACCACACTTTGAGACTATCATTTATTTGCAATTAATCAATTGAAATAGAGAGATTTTTGCTGTCCTACATCTCCATTGCCTTCTTCATCTTCTCCTAGTGCTTTTCTCATGGTTTTTCATGTTGAAGTTGCTTCTCCTTGGAAGGTATGAAAGAACCACGACAATAGGTATCCGAGACAAAAATGGTCCTGTTGAGACTCAAATGGTGAAGATCAATAGATATCGATGATGAGTTTATGTGAAATTCATGGAGAAAACCTTTAATCGAAACATTTTGAAAGAGAATGGATAAGGACATAAAGAGATAAAGAAATGGGCTGGTTTCAAAGAGAAAGAAGTCAACAACAACAGAAAATGGGACAACAAACAGACAAGGAAGAAGAATGAAAATGAGTAAGATTTTTTTCAAATTAGAAAAATATATAAACGAGAGGAGACATTTCTGTTTATCCCCTCGATCTTTTTTTTCCTTTCTTTGTTTTGCGTACCACCATCTTTGCACATTAAGCCTTGCTCTTAGTATCCTTCTCTACATACACGAAAAAGTTGTCTCCTATAGATTTTTATCTCATGGCTATTTACTCTCACATTTCTGACTTGATCTAACGTAACTCTCCATCTGCGTACCCACTCCCCATGAGAGAATCGTCTTACAAAAATGTATCAAATTTAGCCAATTATCAAACCATAGGTCAATTGGGTGTACCTCGAGAGGAAACTAGTTATCCTCCTACATCTGGGTTCATATTCCACTTTGTGACATACTTGGTCTCTTCATGAGCTAATTACTGACAGTTGAGCTGGCCTTGAGCCCTGAAGAATCCAGTTTACCCTGTCTACCATTCTCAGAATGAGGGGAAGTACCCAGTGGGTTTCCTCCCAGAAATTCATTATGCAGAGCAAAAAAAAGGAATATCAAACCACAAATGGGACATCTGAATTTGCTACATCTAAGTGCCTACTTTGCTGCAATCAGTAGCCTTTCCTAACTATGTTTATTTTCTTTCTTAACTGTGCCAAGCACTATGTTACAATGTCAACTATGGCATTCTAGTATCTTCTACTTTTCATTTTCAAATACTATATCTAGCTTCTGCATTGCTGTATTCTTCGTGTGCCAAATGCTTCATTGTTGCTGCACTAATAGACATGCATTTTGCTAATATTAACCATGCCATTTGTGTGATGGTATTTGATAAATGTTTATAAGTCTGTTAACTGTGTTTTAATCACTATCCTATTATCTTGTTCAAGCTTATGTGTCTCTTGTGCAAAATTCTAGTGTAGTAAGTTTTAATGCTTCTCTCTATTCCATTTCAGGAAAAAAATGGTTGTCTAAGTTTTATTAAGCATTGCACTCAAATGAAAATACCCTCTCCTATCACAATCTAATATTTTCTTTTGTTGCTTCTGGAGGCAGCCAACATAAAGATGCTTCTCTCTTTTATTCAAATCCTTTTTTGCAGTTAATATGATTGGGTTCACTTGAACAGGTGTAGTAGCTTGTGCTGAGCACCCCCTATAAAGATTTGATGCAGTCTACTCGGTTCATCTGCTTTCTCCTTGGCCTTTGACTTCTATCTTTTTTGCATATATTCTGATCCCCTGTATGTCAGCCATGTTGGGGGCATAGGGTTGCCTCCCTTCTTCGTCGTAGAAAGATTGGTTTAACAGCCCCTCCAAGGTTCCCTGTCTGCACCATGAACTTGGTCACAGACTTTGATTTTATCCATCTTCCTCCCTCCAGTTAAATGCCGCCTCAAACATGTAACCCTCCAACAAACCCATACCTGCCCACTAGATCCATCATCCACCACCCATTGTGTGAATGTGTGGCTTGAATAAATGGACCACCACCATAATGTCAACATAGGAGAAACATTAAAAATCCCCTATGCACTAAATGCCTAGATCCAACTGAAATATGAAGCTATGAACAAAATAGACCCTTGGCCCAAAGTCCAGTACAACCATCAACATAATTAAAACCTTGAAGGGTGAGTCACATCAACAAAACAATGAATAATAAATGATATGGCACATGAACACCTGCATTGTAGTAGAACCGGGAGGGTCATCATTGATTAGCTTTGAAGGCCATCCCAAAACATTGGGAAACATAAACATCACTGGAAGTTCCATCCTTCATTACCATCATCCTGAGGTCACCACATATTACAGAACCCCAAGAGGATGCAGCTTACCTTTTCATCCAAAGTATGTTGTACTTGATGTAGTTGTGGCAATGGCATAGCCAAACTTAGCACCTCTCCCTCATTCCTCAAACTCACTGACTTGTTCTTTGTCAGTACTCAAAGCCTTGTCTTGGGAATTGAGATGGCACAAGTAGCAAAGTTGATGATCATCATCTGGGACCCTACTCATTATGCAAGAGGCAACTCTTCAGTGCCCAAGTAGCTAACAAAATGCTCAAGATCCATTGCAACTTTGTCCACCTGGGCATGTATTTGTAGGGAATAATTATTCACAACTATGGATTTGTTAGACCTACAAAAATCTCGTTGATCATACATAGTTCCTAGTTCCTAGTGAACTTGACTTCAAAGATGTATCGAACTTGTACTTCATGTTTTGTAATGCACCTTAGCGGTAGTACATCATGTGCTTTGTTGAATTATGACATTTGCACTTCCCAGTGATAAGGGATATACATGTCTGTATATATCTTCTAATGTATAACCTATGCACATCTATGATGTAATGATTAATCCTAGGAGCAACCAAATATGAGAACTTAACTGCCAGTTCTATTCCCGCGTAGGAATATAAACAAATCATTTTCTTTAAATCACTCTACTTTAGAGTGGGACGAGGTGAAATTTTAGCCTACCAAGACGGTCAGTGAGAAGATAATAATAATAAACACAAATAATTAAAAAAAGAAAAAAAATCACTGGAAGATCATAACCCAGAAGCTAGTACTCCAGAAGAATTTCCAAAGGACCCCAAGCCTGTGGAAATCTGCACGTAAAAAGAATGCTAATGTGTTGTCAAGGAAATCTGTAATTAAAAAGAATGTCATGCTATGCTTCAGTCTCAGGCCTCTCCAAGAAAATGTATATGTTATGTCTCCAATCAATGAGGATCACCTGTCTTCCATTAGTATTTTGAGTTTGTACTTGGAACATATGATCAAACTGTCCCTGTTAGCAAACTGTCCCAGTTATCAAACTCACTGTTAGCAAACTATCCCTGTGCCTTCTTATTTGGTGCGCCAAACTCATTTTGTTTCCATGTATCACAATTTAGGTAGAGAGTGCCACCTTTCATGCTTCCTCTCCTTGGGACTTTTTATTGATGATGTTATTGAGGTGTAGAGGGATTTTCCTCCACCTCGATACATACTCAGAGAGTTCCTTTGTCTTCTAAAACTGCTTGCTTAGCCATTTGATTGACTTGGGAGTTGAATCTTTTTCTAACCTGAAAATAGTGGACTTATTTAAATGCATTGAGTAGCAAGACCATTTTATGATAGATGCATGCCAGGGCTTAAGAGGAGGGAGCTCTTTCCTTCTTCAGTGATCTTGTGATTATGTTGGAGTCCTCAACTGAAATTGCTTGCTTAGCCATTTGATTGACTTATTTAAATGCATTGAGTAGTAGGACCATTTTATGATAGATGCATGCCAGGGCTTAGGAGGAGGGAACTGCTTCAATGATCTTGTGATTATGTTGTAGTCCTCAACAATAACAACATCCCTTTACACAATGTCCTTCAGGAACCTGACTCCTTGATACATTGTTAGTGCTTCCATTTGTTATTAGTTGCTTGTCAAAAATTTTAATTTCTAGGAACTTCTTCCACTCAGAAAAACACAACGCAAGGTCTTGATCTCCATTGAATCCATTACCTCTAGTTCCATAGTGTTGGCATAAAAAAATTTTAGTTACTGCTACTCTTTGGGTATCCTTACAATTCGTATATCGTGGCTCAATGCATTGATGATTCAGACTAGTTTATAATGTGATTTGAAGGATATTATCTTATTTGCAGTGAACATTGATTTAAACTAGTGCATAATGAGATTTCATGTTTTTCACTATACTTTGTCTTCAAATTTAGAAAAATTCCTTCCTTCCACTTATGTCACAACACCTCTATCTTGGCACAAAATCACACATATTTCAATATCATTGGATTCTGACGTTGGTTTTATTGAATTCCAGCTATGGAGGCATGCATTCTTTTAGCATGAGGAAGAATCTAAGAATGAGATACATTCTTGAAGCATGAGGAAGAATGTAAGAATGAGATACATTCTTTCAGCATGAGGAAGAATGTAAGAATGACAGGGAAATAAACTCTCCAAGAAAACATATATATGTCTCCCATGCATGAGGATCATGTGTCTTCCATATAGTATTTTGAGTTTGTACTTGGAGCATATGATCAACATCGTAGATGAAAGCAGCGTTGAAAATATTGATATCGGAAAAATATCGGCGAGGGTCCAGAAAACATCTTATCGGCAATATCGGCGAAAATATCAACAAAATATCGGCAAATATCAGCAAGCATAAAAAATATTTTTTTTTCAAAATTTTAAACATAGCCGATGTTTTGCCAATATTTGCTGATATTTTGGAAATATCGCGATATTTTCAAAACAAAAAATATCGTGATATTTTCTCGGCGATATATCATTTTACCAAAAATATTGCAATATTGTCGAATATCGCCGATATTAACAACAATGGGTGAAAGAGCCTTTAATACAATTGGGTCAAAAGATAGAGCCCTAGCAAGGGATACAGGGAAGCAATGAATTATTGGTTTATGAGAGGAAGCCCATCCTTTGATAAGAAAACACATGTGATGTTTTCGTATGGGGTTTCTAGATAACTCGTGATAGATTTTTAGGTAACTCCCTTCTGCCAGCTCCATGCAGAGGACCTCTTTTCCTTATACAGAGACTTATCACAGACCAAATCCATCTCTTTTACCCAGCTTTCTATCCAAAGCTTGAGATGGTAGGATAGATTCTGTTTCCACTTTAGAGGAATGCCCTCTGTTTGACAGTGGGATTTCGATGCATTGAGGCATGCAAGGAGATATTTTTCTTTATAAAAAAAATTGTTAGTTAGTGAAGAGATGTAACCTGTTCATGAGCATGGAATGTGAAAACTCTGACGTATGGATAAGAAGTCTTAGGATGTTTAAATTACTTGTGAAAATGGAAATCTTTTTAACTGGATAGCTTTTGTTTCCGCTTTAGAGGAATACCCTTTATTTAACAGTGGGAATTCGATGCATTGAGGCATTCAACGAAGTATTTTTCATTAAAACAATTTGGTCAATTAGTGAAGAGATGTAACTTGTTCATGAGCATGGAATATGAAAACTCTGAAGTATGCATAAGAAATTTTAGGATGTCTAAATTACTTGTGAGAATGGAAATCTTCTTAACTAACTTGTTCATGAGCATGGAATGTGAAAACTCTAAAGTATGGATATGAAGTCTTGGACGTTCAAAATTACTTGTGAGAATGGAAATCTTTTTAACTAAAGCACGATATGAAGTGTTCAAGAAAAGTTATTTTTCTGAAATTGATGCATTGAGGATTTAAGTTTCTGAAATTGATGATGCAAAGGAAATGCTGGCATAATTATTCTCTGTTTTTTTGTTGAACATTTATTCTCTTTATAGTTATTCTTGGGTTATTGTCTCCTCTAAGGTTGCACCCCTTTCAATCCTCTTTCTTTTGTGAATATCACCAGTATAAACATCATCTGTCTTTGCATTTCCTTAGCTCATTTGATTTCCATGACCTTACGTCGTTAAAGCATTTTTTCCCCAAAAATAGTAACATGGGTCAAATTCAATAATATCTGAAAATGAGAAATGTATTATATTTCTTAAAATGTTAAGGAAAATTTAGTTATTCTTTAAATTTATTTTAAGTTTTTATATACTAATTGATCTTGATTTGCATTCACACTAGGTTATTCATTTTGTGAAGAGTTAGGAGAAAATATACAATTGTAACCATTTTCCCTAATTGTAGAATTATCAAACTAATCAATTTTATATTGCTTGTTATATTTGAGAATAAGATTACATATTATTTTAGAAAATATGTTTTCAGTTAATTCTATGTTTTGAATTTATTTTAATTAGAAATGTAAAATCATAAGTTTAATTAATTATATTTTTTAATTTATTTTATTTTTAAATTAAAAATATAAAATCATAAATTTAAATGGTTCAAATTACATTATAATGCACTTAATATTTATAATATGGGTAGCCCTTTCCAAATTTATACTTTCCATTATATATTAAATATTATCCATTAAAATGAAAATAAATATCTACAAATTTTAATAATAATAAAGAATTTGGTATGTTAATATTTTTTTATTAGTAATTTTAAAATTATATTTACAATTTTTGAAATTATTATTACATTTTTCATGTATTAATTGTTTATAATATTTAATAATAATAAGACCATATATTTAGTAATTTTTTATTTATCATTTTTGTTTTGAATTTTTTCTAAAATAAAAATATTAAATTATAATTTTAAATGGTTCAAATTTCATTATAATTCACTTGATATTTATAATATTTATGGGCTTTTCCAAGTGTATGTTTTCTACTTTATATTAAATATTATTGATTAAGATAAAAATAAATATCTACAAATTTAAATAATTGCATGGAGAGACTTTAGTCCAACATGAATGATTACATGGGAGACTTTAGCCCAAAGTGAATGAGATGTTCTAAGGTTATGTAATGTTATTTAAACTTTGTTAATTTAGTCAAATTACATAAATATAAAATAAAATAAAATAAACATTATAATTATTAATAATTAAACCATTTTAGATTCATCTTAACTCTAGATTTATATAGCCTACAAAGGGATCAAATTTCTCAAGGTACAAGCTTTTCCTTTAGATCCATCTTAACTCTAGATTTAGTCAGCATAGAGAGGGAATTTTTTTCTTGATGATAATGTTAGATTTTGTTTTATTTGCATAGTTTGGGAAATCTTACAAAAACCCATGATTTCACATGAGTGAGAGAGACAATTTACTTGATGTGGTTTATAAACATGTATATGCATCTCCTAGATGGGGAGGAGCATGTGGAGGGATATGGAGGTGAGTATGAGATTGTTTTGTGTGAGAAATCCATCACAACTTGTTAGATTTCTCACTCTACAATGTTTCTATGTGCTTTAGTTTGTGCTAAAAGGAAATATAACAAATGTTAGATTTTCTTTTACATTGCAATGTTCTTAATCTAGCACACATTAGACCTATTTAGTCCTAAAATGTTGTTATGTTCTTGTGTTTGTGCTAGAAGGAAATATAGCATGTGTTAGATTTCTTTCAAATTTAAATATGCTTGTGTTTGTGTTGGAAGAAAATTTAACACAAGCTAGATTTTTTATACTCTACAATGTTGTTGTTGGCAATGTGCCTGTATTTGTGGTAGACATAAATCTAGTACTTGTTAGATTTCTCACTCTACAATGTTTCTATGTGCTGGAGTTTGTGCTAAAAGGAAATCTAACAAATGTTAGATTTTACTTTACATTGTAATGTTGTAAATTTAGCACACATTAGACCTATTTAGTCCTACAATGTTGTTATGTTCTTATGTTTGTGCTCGAAGAAAATATAGCATGTGTTAGATTTATTTCAAATTTAAATGTGCTTGTGTTTGGGTTGGAAGAAACTTTAACACAAGCTAGATTTCTTATACTCTACAATGTTGTTGTTGGCAATGTGCTTGTATTTGTGGTAGACATAAATGTAGCACTTGCTAGATTTCTCACTCTACAATGTTTTTATGTGCTCTACTTTGCGTTAAAAGGAAATCTAACACATGTTAGATTTTCTTTTACATTACAATGTTGTTAATATATCACACTAGACTTATTTAGTCCTAAAATGTTGTTATGTTCTTGTGTTTGTGCTAGAAGGAAATATAACATGTGTTAAATTTCTTTCAAATTTAAATATGCTTGGGTTTGTGTTGGAAGAAAATTTAACACAAGCCAGATTTCTTATACTCTACAATGTTGTTGTTGGCAATGTGCTTGTATTTGTGGTAGACAAAAATCTAGCACTTGCTAGATTTCTCAATCTACAATGTTTCTATGTGCTTGAATTTGCGCTAAAAGGAAATCTAACACATGTTAGATTTTCTTTTACATTGCAATGTTGTTAAACTAGCACAAATTAGACTTATTTAGTCTTAAAATGTTGTTATGTTCTTGTGTTTGTGCTAGAAGGAAATATAGCATGTGTTAGATTTCTTTCAAATTTAAATGTGCTTGTTTTTGTGTTGGAAGAAAATTTAACACGAGTTAGATTTCTTATACTCTATAATGTTGTTGTTGGCAACATGTTGTATTTGTGGTAGACATAAATCTAGCACTTGCTAGAATTCTCAATCTACAATGTTTCTATGTGCTTGACTTTGAGTTAAAAGGAAATCTAACACATGTTAGATTTTCTTTTACATTGCAGTGTAGATTTTCTTTTACATTGCAGTGTTGTTAATCTAGCACACATTAGACTTATTTAGTCCTACAATGTTGTTATATTCTTGTGTTTGTGCTAGAATGAAATATAGCATGTGTTACATTTCTTTCAAATTAAAATGTGCTTGTGTTTGTGTTGGAAGAAAATTTAACACAATCTAGACTTCTTATACTGTACAATGTTGTTGTTGGCAACGTGCTTGTATTTGTGGTAGACATATATCTAGCAGTTGCTAGATTTTCACTCTTGAATGTTTCTATGTGCTTGGGTTTGCGCTAAAAGGAAATCTAACACATGTTAGATTTTCTTTTACATTGCAATGTTGTTAATCTAGCACACATTAGAATTATTTAGTCCTAAAATGTTGTTATGTTCTTGTGTTTGTGCTAGAAGGAAATATAACATGTGTTATATTTCTTTCAAATTTAATTTTGCTTGTGTTTGTGTTGGAAGAAAATTTAGCACAAGCTATATTTCTTATACTTTACAATGTTGTTATTGGCAACGTGCTTGTATTTGTGGTAGACATATATCTATCACTTCCTAGATTTCTCACTCTACAATGTTTCTATGTGCTTGAGTTTGCACTAAAACTAAATCTAACACATGTTAGATTTTATTTTACATTGCAATGTTGTTAATCTAGCACACATTAGACATATTTAGTCCTAAAATGTTGTTATGTTCTTGTGTTTGTGTTAGAAGGCAATATAGCATGTGTTAGATTTCTTTCAAATTTAAATGTGCTTGTGTTTTTGTTGGAAGAAAATTTAACACAAGATAGATTTCTTATACTCTACAATGTTGTTGTTGGCAACGTGCTTGTATTTGTGGTAGACATAAATCTAGCACTTGCTAGATTTCTCACTCTACAATGTTTCTATGTGGTCAAGTTTGCGCTAAAAGGAAGTCTAACACATGTTAGATTTTATTTTAAATTGCAATGTTGTTAATCTAGCACACATTAAACTTATTTAGTCCTACAATTTTGTTATGTCCTTGTGTTTGTGCTCAAAGGAAATATAACATGTGTTAAATTTCTTTCAAACTAAAATGTGCTTGTGTTTGTGTTGGAAGAAAATTTAACGCAATTTAGAATTCTTATACTCTACAATGTTGTTGTTGGCAACGTGCTTGTATTTGTGGTAGACATAAATCTGGCACTTGATAGAATTCTCACTCTACAATGTTTCTATGTGGTCAAGTTTGCGCTAAAAGGAAGTCTAACACATGTTAGATTTTATTTTATGTTGTAATGTTGTGAATGCTTATATGTTTCTGTTTAGGCTAAAAGGAAATCTAGCTTGTGCTAGATTTTTTTTGTCGTGTAATGTTGTCATTGGAAATTTTTATATGTTTGTGTTATAAGTAAATGTAACACAGACTAAATTTTTCTCACCCTACAATGATGTTATGTGATTATGTTTCCATTAGAAGGAAATATAGTATGCATTATATTTGTTTCACCTTTTAATGTTGTTATTTGCAACGTTCTTGTGTTTTTTATAGGAGGAAATCTTTGTACACTATCCCATTCTTAGACTACATATTCCATATGAAGGGCCTTCTAATCATTTTAGGGTTTAACATTTTTTATATTATAACGACAATCTATGTAGGCATGGACTAAAACCTCATAGTCTCTAAAAGGCAAGGTCAAATGTCCCAAGAAATATTATTATTGCAATGTTTTTATTGACATTGTGTTTATGTTTTTGCTAGAAGGAAATTTAGCATCCACTAGATTTGCTTTACAATACAATGTTGTTGTTGGCAATCTTCTTGTATGCGATAGAATATAGTCTAGCATGGGTTACATTTCCTTTGCCTTGCAATATTTTTAATGACAATGTGTTTGTGTTTGTGGTAGAAGGAAATCTAGCTTGTGCTATATTTATTTTGTTTTGCAATGTTTTTCTTGGAAATATAAATGTGTTAGTACTAAAAATAATTCTATCATGTGCTATATTTCTTTCACCTTACAATATTTTTTTTGACAATATCCATGCATTTGTAATAGAAATAAATCTAGGATGCAAATATTTCTTTTGCTTTGCAAGATTCTTGTGGGCAATATGCTTTTGTTCGTGTTAGAAGTAATTATATCACATTCTATATTTCTTTCACCTTGCAAAGTCGCTATGTGTTTGTCTTTGTGCTAGACGAAGATCTGGAATAAAATCTAACGATTGCCATAGTTAATGTTCTTTCATTGTGTTTTGCTTTTATTTTTTCTAAAGAAAACTAAGAATATACATGACTAGAAGAGATAAATTTTGTGTATATATGATGTTGTTGTAGTTTCTACAATTGTTTTTATTTATTCACAATGTAATGTCTTTTGGAAATGTTCTTATGCTCGTGCTAGAAGGAAACCTAGTAGATGTTTGCTTTCCTATATTCACGATTAAAAGAACATAATAAATTATTTGGGGGTGCCCTTTTTCTAACCTTGATTAGCTATTATTGTGAGTTCTACACTTGTTATTGTTCATTTTGTTACACATATAATGATGCGAGTAGTTATAGTATTTATTAATTCATATTTTCATCAATAATTCGAAACTGTGATAACAATTTTTTACTTTATTTTCAGATACCATGGACTATGAAGCTAGTGAGAATTCAAAGGAAGCATCCAAGGAAAAAGATAGTTCAAGAAACACGACACCAACTTCTTTAAATGGTATGACATTTTTAGTTTATACTTTGTTACAATCATTATACATTGTGTTAATAACTCGTTGTTGATTAATAAAACCTATGGAAATAGCCTTAGGAGTGGGGTTTTAATGAGGACAACCCATACTAACATGGGTATTTTTTTTCCAAGAAATTTTAACTATGTGATAACTTTTTGTGTCATATACTAAACTTGCATAACATATGTACTCATTTATTATTGTGTGTGTAAATGGAAATCGTGTATTATAAGGTTGTTTAATACTATTTGTTATTTCATGTCTTCCATAATATTTTTCTTTCTAGAAACCATGGAAATTGCTGGGTGTGAAATTCGAAGTAAAGTAGCAAAGAGAAAAAGAAAAACAAGTGATATACAAATGATGCCCCCTTCAACTGGTATGGTGGTTTTATATTTTATGTACTCTTTTAGAAATGGTTGGATTAGGTGGTTTCTTTTCTTAGCAATTTTACCCACGTGATAACTTTTGGTGTCATATAGTAAACTTGCATAGCATATGTACTCATATATTATTGTGCATGTAAATGAAATCATATATTATAAGGTTGTTTAATGATATTTAGTATTTCATGTATTCCATAATTTTTTTTCTAGAAACTGCGTAATCTGGTGTGCCTGAAATTCAAAGTAAAGTAGTGAAGAAAAGACAAAAAAAAGTGATGTACAAACATTGCCTCCTTCAAATGGTATGGTGGTTTTATATTTTATGTAGACTATCTTGGAAATGGTTAGATTAGGTAGTTTTTCAGTATTTATAAGAACATTATGTGACAATATTTGATATTATATTTTCATTTTGATTAATGCAATTTTTTTTTTTGCTATTATTTGGAGAATTGGTTGGCCCAAAATCAAATGAAATGTTACAACCATCACTTAAGAAAGAGAAAAGTTATTCAACTCAAAAGGCAATATCAATAACACCTTCAACTTCTACTTTTGAAATGATTAAAAAATACAATACAAATAATAAATATGAGTTGTGCAAGATTGGTACATCCAAATAGAAGCTCCGATGAATATGTTTCCTGATATGTATCTATTTGGATCAATAGATGGAAACGAACCAGAGATATTAGGAATAGCAATTAATTGCTATGCTTACAATGAAAATGACATTGACTTTCAAGTGGAAATGATTAAATAAAATGAGGTAAAATTAATTTCATGTCAAGTGGAGTATACAAATTTTAGACGAGATTTGATTGAAGCTTCAAGTACTGATTCAACAAATACGATAAAGATTTCAATGTTCAAGTTGGATAACTTTGAGAGCTTCTCTAAATCTGGACTAAATAGTTGTGCAGATCTTTTAAAATGCATCGCCACCGTTCTGAGATATCACTATGTAAGAAGTAAAAAAACATCATCTGTACTTCTTCATTTACAACAAAAAGGTAAATTTCTTGATAAAATTGATTCTCAATTACTTGCTTTGAGAAGAGTATATTTATCTGATTTGGAGGAGAATATAACAAAAAGTGATTTCAAGCTCACTATAGAATTTCAAAAAACTAGGAAAGTTGAATTTGAGACAACTAACCTTGCAAATCAATGTGATGAGATTCATGAAGCCTTTAAGCATTGCTATCTATTTTCAAACTCCTTTAATACAAAAGTGGTTGTTGAAAGATGTAAAGAAGCCCCCAAAGTGTTCAAATTAAGATCACGAGATAATTTAAATGTTCAAGTATTAGTGAAATCATTCTTAGAAAAATTTCAAACCTCATTACCCGATGCTCTTCTGATTCCATTTGACATCAATGAGCCTGATCCATTGGTAAACTCTATCAAAATTATAAATGAGACAGATCTAAATTCTAAGAATATCAATTTTTGGATAGTTGATGGTCAACATACCATTCAAGCAGTGAAAGAAATTTTAACAAATCCTAAGTATAATGTATCGAGAGAAGCGAAAAAAATATAAAAAATGTAATGCTTGATTGTTGCATCCATTAGTTGAACCCACTGATGTGATCCACATTTGTTGTCAATTAATTATGCAAATAAGGTATTCTTCGAAACTCCATTTATTGATTGTGTGTGCTCGGTAAGACATTTCTTAATTGCCAATGACAAATTAAAGAAAAGGAGGATTGGATGTTCTAAGACAGCTGAAGAGAAGGTATGTAATTTTAATTATTTTTACATTTAACATTTTATTATTGTATCTATTTTTGTTGTAGATAAATGACTAAAGCTGATAATATAAGTCATATTTTTTTATATTTATAATGATTTCTGATTAGATTATAACACATTATTTAGTTTCATTTTTACATTGAATTCTTATTAGTTTATATTTATTATTTTATCAGGTTGATGATGAAATGTTGTGCTCATTCTTTGTCTCTCCAATTACAAATTTTTCTGATAAAAAAATTCTCTTATATTTTGATGAACCTATTTGGGATAAATGGGACACTGTTTTTAACTGTTACCAACTAGGCACATTAAAGTGTTCTCCAAGCCAACCTGATTTTGAGAACTACAAGAGAAATAGTTTACATAGTTTGACACCAGCTACTCTTCGGCCCATTCAGGGATTCACCATGGAAGAAATTGTTTCAGTAGCATATAAGCTATTAGATGGAACCATTTGGTTTTCTATTCCATTTAATCATCCATCAAATGCCATAAAATTAAAATATTATTGTTCTAAATTGAAAACCAACAGAACAATATTGGATGCAATGGTTACATATTGTCAAAGTCATGATCAAAACTTGAATGAGATGACTCTTACCACATTCCACATTCTTGAGCATTATGAAATTAATGATATCATATTTACCAATTTTTGCAACACAGTGGAGGGGTCTACTTATGTCAAAGGAACACGTAATACAAAGATAGAGTCCCTTTCTCAGCAAGCATGTGGAGTCCTTGATAGAATGATAAATGGATCAACAAGTGTTCAACAGGTTGATAACAATTTTGAATTTGGTTGTCATTTTGGGGGCCCTCATCTTTTGTCAACACTTGTGCACTCTTTTCCATGTCAGTTGCAACCAATTTTACATACTGACCTTGTTGTTTTGGATACACTCGCTTTGAAAAAAAAACAATTCCACAAGCGATATTACATTGAATTTTTTCGATTTCTTATTGAAAAAAATGAGTTGAATGACTTTACTATAGTTCTCTTAGTAGAACTTTGGTTTTGTAATGATGTATGCTAGTCTTTGGAAATTTCCATAAAGAACTCCAAGTTCAACTATAAAATGACTAGTGGCATTTATGAATATAAGTCCCAAAACAATTATACTTATGATATAGTTCTTATTATACATTTCTATACTTCAGAATTAAAATTTTTGAAGGCTATAAAATACTTTCACACATTTGAAGACACATTTGATGAAAATGAGAGAGATTATGATTTCTGGATGGATTTAGTGGAGAAACACCAACAATGTAGTGATGCAAAAGTGGTTATTTCTCTTTATGCGGGGAAAAATTTAATCAAGGCTTGTTGTACATATGGAAGAAGAATTTCATGTGTTGTGCAAATAGAGTCACAAAGGACAATCATGTTAAATAATTACAAATCTTTTCAACTATCAAATCCGGTATCCATTAACTTGGAAAATTCGAGTACTACAATTCATTTTTTTTCTTCTTATAATACTTTGGATACTATTTTTTTCATATTTCTTAATTGTCAAAGCATTCACTAAAATGACTAATGATGGAGATTATAAAATAGAGAATGATGAAAGTGGGAAGAAAAAAATTAATCAACATAGTGCTCATGTTGTTGAAAAAAGTATGGAGATAGAAATAGGAGGAGAAGGAGGAGAGGAAGAAGTTATCATACCAGGTACATAATTTGTTTGGTTTTTTCTCTTGATAATTTTTCAAGTTATTTAATTTCCATATTCATAACATTTTTGGATGACTATTATAGGGAATTATGAGATGAATGAAATTAATCAAGACAATGACCATGGAACGATGGAGATAGAAATGGGTATTAATCATTGTGACTATCTTTTTTTATTTTATTTTATTATTATTTTAAATTATTGTGATTCATATCATTTCATATGTTGATTATAGTTGGAAATAAAGAGAATGCATATAATGACCAGGGTACTGTCCCACAAAACTACAATCAAGACCAAAATATTACTATGGATGATTATAGATGATTCTTTTTTTGTATAGTTGTTTAATGAATTTTGTTCATTGTCACAATTTATAACATTTTTTTATGTTTATTATAGTGACAAGCAAAGAGAACCAAGACATTGATCAAATGAAAGTTAAACAAAACTTTAATCAAGAACAAAATATAACTTCAGGTACTTATAATTTGTCCACTTGTTTTCCTTGTTATTTAATGATTCTATTCATTTTCACAATTCAAAATATTTTATATGTTTAATTTGGAAACAAATAAAGGTAACTAAGATGATGATGAGGTGCAACGTTACAAAGATGAAGATAATGTCATATCAGATACTTATAACTTGTCTTCTTGTTTATCTTATTATTCTTCAAACTCAAATGCTTGTAACTACCATAACTTTGTATATTTTTATTATAGGAACAAATAAAAAGGATAAAATTAACAATCAAAGTAATGTTAAAGGTGTGCGTGTGTGTCTGTTTCTTTTTAAAGGTTGCATTACTAATGTTTTTCTTGGTATTGGTATTTGATTGAAGGTTTAATATGTTTACTCCGGGTCCTATCAAGATGATAAAAGAAATTATTGTTTCATCTATAAATAGTGCAAAAACCACTCAAGGTAAGTGTATTGTTTCAACAATTTTTTTAGTAATTTTTGTAACATGAATAAAATGGTTTGACTATATTATTTTCCATTTTGTTGCAACCAAAATAACTGAAAAGAAACTAGTTATTTTTGAACTAAAGGACATTTTTTTATCATAGCATCGATGATGAAGCAACAAACAACGGGCATATTGAGAAAATGGGAGTTGATGCTGATTACATAATAGAGAAAAAATTATTTTGGATTCATCCACATGCAAAATCATTTTTTGAAATGTGTTTCAAAAATGAATCTCTTGACATTGCAATTTGGACGACAGCTTTGAAACAAAGCACAACAAGATTTCTAAAAAAATTGGTTTCAGAAACATTACAAGATAAACTTGTGTTTAAGTGGACTGCTTTAGACTATAAGCCACAAAAGGGACATAAGGTCATTGACAATCCAACGAAAGTTATACACACTAAATCATTGAAAAAAGTGTGGGAAATGCATACCCAATATGATGCAACCAGTGTTATTATAGTTGTTTGTTTAATTGAGAGAGTGAAAGAGAATCCAAAAGAAAATGTGATTCTTGTCCCCTCCATTCATTGGAGCAAATCAAGGGGATAATTGGTTGATCAATGAGCTATGGAGAATATTGCATAAACTCAACAAGGCTATGGATGTGCGAGCTATTTTGAAGGATGTTCAATTACATTTAGAAGTACCTTAAGATTACAGATGTTTATATCATGCTATTATATGTATGACATCATGAATTATTACTTTTATTTAACAACACTAATAAAAGAATTGTTGATTTGGTTTGTCATTACTAAAAATAAAATATTTTGATTTTCCTTATTTTTGGTGAGATGAATGGTCATTTGATGTTTTCATATCAAAATTTCCCATGCTATATTTATATATTTTTACAATGGATTACATTGTATGTAAAATTAATAGATAACTAGCCTATTTGTTTTAATTAGATCATTACAATTATTTTCTTTAAATGTGGTTTAAGTTATCGTTATACCTCTTAGAAATTAGTAATGTGAAGGATGACCCATTGCATTCTTATAACCCTTTTTATTCCATATAAGTTGAAAAATTATATTAAGTTGTATGTAGCACCAACAATAAACATACAATTTGTACTAAAAGAAGCACCAAAAAAAACTAAGGTAGAAACTCTATAAATTAACAAATAATTAATTAGGTTTGAAATTTGAAAATTAATATATAATTAGTTTGTTTACTTGTACTAGACCTTTGTAATTATATTTTTCAATTGCAATTAAATAAATTGTTACAAGTCTTAAAATCAATGATTTAAATGGTGGGTCAATGCATTCTTATAAGACTTTTATTCCATACAAATTAAATAAAGGTATTAGGCTCTATCTATAAAGTAAACATATTATTTGTTTGTTCATTTTAATGGGGCAATTGTATTTGTATTTTGTGATACTTTGAACTCATTGTAAAATTACGTTTGCATACAAATGAAAATAGTTCATAATAAATATTAACATCATTTTTAAAATGATAGGTTTTTATGTCCTTAAGCAATGAAGTGTTGAAGTGGAGATATATTAATATCATACATGTGGTTGCAGTGCAGATGCAGATGGGAATTACTACAAGTCAAAAGATGTTGTTGATGTTTGAAATGGAAGAGTTCTCTTCCAATCATACACCAAAGATGAACAAAATTTTCATATTCAAAGAGAACCATATTGGCAGTTTGGTGATAGGTCCTATTTTTTAAGGCCTTTTTAGTCAGAAGCATTAAAATATTGCTTAAGAAATTATGATGTCGCAATATGGACATTAAATGTCACTGACAAGTACATCCGAAGAGTACTTGAAAAATAAAATATTGATATAGAGGACTTTAAATTTGCATGGGACAGGTCTCATTGTCATTTGCAAAAAAAATAGGAAGTAGGGAGAGCAAGACAATTTTATGAGAAAACGTTGATTGATGTGTGGTCCCAATATGGAGATAATTATGAAGAATC
This sequence comes from Pinus taeda, assembly GCA_000404065.3. NCBI lineage: Eukaryota > Viridiplantae > Streptophyta > Pinopsida > Pinales > Pinaceae > Pinus > Pinus taeda. The sequence goes on along the minus strand of APFE030611109.1, from coordinate 144,148 downwards.
AAATGTATTTCTAATAGATACAGAAAAGCATACTTCTCAATTCATCAGATATCAATCAAACCACATCTTGATAAAATCATATACAGGAAAAGAGTAAGAGACGTGGCTTATGCAAGTTTTATTCCCCTTTCTTAAGACACTTCATCGTATCAAACAAAAACATGAGTATATTCGAATGTTCAATAGAACATGTACTTCATTGTAGTTCATGGAGATCATTTCTTTTATAAATTTGTTGGAAAGTACATTCCAATTTTTCAATACATTTTGGACATAGTTTTTGTTGAATCAATTTGTATGATGTTATAACTTTTGAAATATATGGGAATTGCCAATTATATTAATATGTATATTTCTTATTATTTATAAATGTTTTTGCAATGACTTTGTTTTATCGATTTTTTCTAAGATGTGTGCGCACGTGCGCGTGTGTTCTTAAATGAATTGTTTGCCATTCAAATTATATTACATGAACCATCGAGGCATGTTATTTTTAATGACTTATGTTTACTTATATGTATCAATAATCATATATAAATGTGAAATATAAGTTTTGAAATAGAACTCCTTGCAAACAAAGGTGCTATTCTTACTAAAAAAATTATAATAATTTACTTGATAAATGTTATGTGCATTATTCACTATTCACAATGCATTATTCATTATTAATTCTAATGATAAACATGTCATATGTAAATGATTCGATATTTTTGAAGCATAAGATATGTGACTTCTCAATCGATAGTTTTCATAAATTTATATGCTAAAATCAATTAATGGTTGTAACTACAATCATATCATATTGAAAATCAATAAGGCACAAAGTTAGTTATTCATTGTTTACATATAAAATGCACTAATATGAGTGCATAAATGTGATGTAATTTTTTAGATAAAAATATATTGTAAATAATTTTGCTTTTCTTAAAAAAACATATATATGATGATAATGATTGATAAGTGGATTATCAAGGTTTGATTAGATACTATCATGGATTAATTATGTCATTGAACTTTTTGAACCGTAAGGCATCTAATTTCATTATTTAAAGTAATTTTTTTTGTAAATTTGCCTTTTAAATAAACTAAAATTATATCACTTGAGCTATAATTATATTATTGACTTGTACTTAGTTATGTCCATTAATATGGGTATATAAATGTGATTTATAATAGCCATATATTATGATGCATTTTTTTCGAAAAATAAGTCTTTTAATTTCTTGATAATAAGTATTAAGTGGACTATTTAGGCTAATGGGTTATGACTCATAAGTCAATACTGCTTGTTAAATTGCAGGGCATTCAATTTTAACCCATATTTTTTTTCATATATTCTTGAACCAACTATTTGTATATGCAATCATCTCATCTCATTTAATTTAATAAGGAATCCATTTATTGATTTTTATTTGTCTATCACATAATCTATTAAGACTGTATTAATCTCATATTGTATTGTTTTGATACAAAACTCTATGAAAAACAAAATTCTCTTCTTAATAAAACATGGAATAATTAATTAACATTGTGTTAAGTCGACCATCTAAACTCATTAAAGAGATGGGTAAAAAATGGTTGTATTTAAACTTCTTGCTCCATAAGACATTGATTTTTCAATCCATATTAGCATTTTGTCATTTTCAATTCATAAATAGTTTATTTATGGTTTAAATAATTTCATAGA